>JBBYHH010116295.1:0-14713 GCA_038382905.1 Daphne laureola
AATATATTTTTTAAAATTATTTTTAACAAATTCTTCTTTACTAAAAATTGAGTCAAATACAAGATAAAAAATCAAATGTCCCAATTTTTGTGGGACGGAGGGAGTATAAAATAGTACTCTAACTACTTGAAACAGGTTTAAAGTTTCATTAAAGAACCACGTATATATTCACAAGCCAATCAAGACCATACACGTTGCAAGATTTCATTTGATGAAAATTTGTTTCTCAGTGTCTTGCTTTTCCTCCATGGGGAACCAAATTGGATATTTCCCAGCCACATAATTGAGGTGGAGAACTTGGCTGTAGTTTGATAGCCTGATAGGATTATCACTCATTTTTTCTTAACTATATTCCCACCCTTTACTTTATTAGCACAAAGACAAAAATTAATCTTTGTATCAAATCAATATACTTATCAATCAATATGTGATGAGAGTATAAATTTTAACTTGAATGTGGGAAAATGATTGATTTTTACCTTAGAAACCAGGCAAAAAGTTCAATTTTATCACTGATATATATTTGGTGGCTCGATTTTATCACTCAATAATTTTTAAGCATTTTTTTGTCACTAATGTTTTCAAGTGGGAGGACGTTTGCCACTAAAGTTTGTTTCAGAAGTGATTTTACCACTCGCTTCGTTAATAGATGGAATATTCCGTCATATTTTGTTAAAACACAATGTTCTAATAATCAATTTGACCCCAAACTTTTATAAATTAATAAATTAACTTTTAATTTTTTTAAAATTTACAAATTAATCATCTATTTATCTAGATTTGTTTCCACTACCCCTTCACCATTCAACAAAAACTTGGATCAATCTAATACTTTCTCCGTGCGGAAAAAAATATATCATGTAACTGTATTGTTTCAAAATTTAATGTTTGCCTCAATTTTTAATAAATATAACCATTATAAGGAAATTAAGAAAAAATATATTTAGAAAACTTAGATATCAGATTATAGTTCACATATGAATTTTCTAGTTTTCAATGTCTAAAAATAAAAGAAAATAAATCATAGATTAAATACTGTGAAACTGTCAGAATAAATGATACAATCTTTTAAAAATAGGGGGAGCATACGCAGTTGAGGGCCGAGAAAAGAAGCAAAAAGCCGAAGAATTTCAGCAATTTGAACTATCTTCTATTCTGGTTTATGATGGCGGAACAGCGAAAGTCTTCTTAAATTCATAGGTAATCACAGATGTAGCTTGCATAAATAGAGCGAACGAGGAAGTTTAGTGAATTTGTAAAATTCTAATGTTTGTGGTAAATTTTATAGTTTTTACAAAATATTTAATGTCGTTGGCAAAATCAAACCTGTTTGGTAATGTTAGTGGTAAAAAAAATGCTCAAAAATTATTGAGTGACAAAATCGAACCACCGGATATACATTAGTGACAAAATCCAACATTCTGTCTTTAATCAATAGCTTAAGTTATTGGCTAAGTTATTTTTTTGCATATATATATATATATATATAAAGAATTTAATTGTATTTTGATTAAACAAGGATAAATGTATTTTTATAACTAATAAATATTTAAAAAAATCTTTATATATACATATATATGTGCCAAAAATTAACTTAAATTTAATTTAAGTCAATGACGTAAGTTATTGCTTAAAGCGGCTTAAGCCAACTAAATAGGTCCCAAAACTACATGCAACTACATGCATTTCAACAATTAATTTCTTCACCGTTTGTCCTTATCGACCAAATTTTCCCGATTAATCTTGTTTTCCTTTGTTTGTTTTTTTGTAAAACTTTGCATAAAAGATAGCTTGAATTAGGACTTCTCGAGTCGATTCTTATTAAATTTAAAATTAAGTTTAAAAATATTAATGGATCGAGTTGAGCCCAATAATGCATGGCCTGAATGGGTATTGATATTTACTAAGCATTTGAATTTATTAATAATATTACAATTTAAATTAAATATAATAATATTTTGTTAATGGTAATCATTATGATTAATTTAATATTATAATTTAAATTGAGTATAAGTTTTGGTGGTATCTGGAATTTTATTATCCTTTTTGTATAATATAGTTAGAATAGGCTTGAGAATGAGTAAGTTGAGCGGAACTCGAATCTATTTTGAGCTCAGTTTAGACCTAACAAATTAGGTTTAAGGAATTCGAGTTCGATTCCAAATAATACCGATAAACTATGAAACTGAGCTTGAGCTTTGTGGACTCGAGCTAGACCACACCCATTTGTATTCTTATTTTTATCTCATAAATTTTCAACTTTTCCCAAAAACTCTAGAAAAACAACGCCTCAATTTTTATAACCAAATTTCTCGTCAAATTGTATTCATAAATTTTCCTATCTTTTTCAAAAGCTACAAAATTGCTATGAAAATGAATTTGGCATAAGAAAACGTAGCAATTGTTACAATAAGTACTTGCTGGTCATTTAGACCGGAAGCCATTTGACAGAACAGAAGTAATAAATTGCAAAGGCTGGCCTGGACTATGCTGCACCAGTCATTGTAATCCACGGGTACCTTTTGTTGTTCTTCTTGGTCACTGAAGTTGATTTGTTGCTCTTTTGCTACCTTGTTCATACTTGAACGGCCATCAACCTAGTTCAACGTAAAACTCTATCCAATCTAAGACCCTATTTGGTTGGCTTAACCCGGTCTAAACATGAAAATTTTAATTGTATTTTACTCAAATAAAGATAAATACTGTATATGTTTTAAAGTAATAAACACAACGAAAATCTTCATATACATATGTCAAAAATTAACTTAAATGATTTAAACCATTGCTTAAACCGGTTTAAAATGGATTTCCTAGATTTGCAATATTAGCCCATTTTCATTGGCACCTTCGATTTGGGCGTGATGCTTTATGGGCTGAATAAAAGTGACAACCCTATCTTTTCTGAATGTTAGATATACAATAGCAAGGATGTAAATGGCCATTAGAGGGAACACAAGGACTCCTATGAATATGTTTCCAACTTTGGGCAAGTTGTTGTCAATTAACCACTTCACAAATCCTGTGCTCAAGTAGTACACATTGATTCCTATGATTCCAAAGCCTAGCATCCACGATAATATTATGATCTGCAACAAAAAAGAATTGCGATAAATTAAAGTTATGTCAAATTCTGGATTTAGATCTTTTTTTTTTTTTTTGTTTGTGGTATATTATAAGGCAGGAAAAAGAAAAAAAAAAAAAGACTCACAAAGATGGAATTCTTGTATGGTCCCATTTTAGTGGAACTACTGCTGAATTTGAGGAGAGGAATGAGCGCAAATGGAAGCTCAAATGAGAGGATCATCTACCACATAATCCAATAATTGTTAGTGAAGATAAGAGAATTCCAATTAAAATTTGTTCATATTTGATTAATTCCTCTCATGTTATTTTATAAGTAGAGGAGTATGAAGATAAATGGACAATATCACATGTTAATGTTTACGGAAGTCGACACTGTTGATGAACAGTAGCGCGTCCAATAAGGTTGCGTCATATCAATTTTTTATTTTTTATTTTACTTTTAAAATGTATTCATTTATGTTATTTGTAGGATAAATTTTGGAAATTGATATGAAATTTGTGAGAGAACATTTCTAGAATAAAAAAAATCAATTTATTTTCTTATTATTTTTTGCATTGATCCCCAAAATTGATATAAAATATTACAATTTATACCTATTGTAGAGCTCGTGTAACCAAAATGTTGTTAATGACATTAATGATCAATTTAGGAATTGAGACTTAATTTCCAAATGAAGTTAAATAAAATTGGTACGTAAGCAAAACAAAAAACAAAAAAATGGAGTGAGTTAAGTAATTAGTACTTATATTAGTGATATATGGTTTTTAGAAGTATACAAAACTAGTAATTAATTTCTAACCGATGCAATGATGATTAGGCGGCCGGAACCTTGCTCTCCACCGATGATAGAGACAATGAGGCTAGGAGTTATAGCAATGGACCTTGTCAATAAATTTCTTGCCCATTTCTTCATTTTCATATCCAAAAAACCCTAAATTGAGGATGGAAATTGGAAAGTTAAATGAAAATAAGAAATGGTAAGTTAAAAAAAGAAAGAAAGAAAAAACCCTTTAATTAGTACTAGTACGTTAAGAAACAAACCGGATTAATTAATTAATTAGAAGTACCTCCATGATAAATTGTCCTGCGTAAGTGCCTGTGATGCTTGAGCTTTGTCCTGAGGCCAATAGAGCTATGGCGTACAGAGTTGAGCTAGACTTTCCTAGCACATTCTGCATGCATATATAATTAAACTAATTAACACCAAAACATAAATTAAGCTATATATATATAAAATTGATTATATTGATTAAAAATCAGATATATATATTTTTTCATACTATATATTAAACCTGAAGAAGAAAAGAAGCAGAGTTGAGTGTAAGGTTGTCGCAACGGCGGTTACTATCGCCGGAGAGGTGTTCACTGCCGGAGCAAATCATTCCGGAGACGGAGATGACGGCGACGTTAATTAGAAACGCTATGAATAAGGCAAATCCACTCTCCATGAGAAAATATCGGCAGGCATCCTAAAATAAGAGGTCAAAAGAAAGAATAATGAACACGCAAATTAATTAATACATATAATCACTTTTTCTTTTCACCTAATAATTTGTTATATTTCCAACTTAGCACCAAACTAACACATGCTTACATTTATGCCATTGACAGAATTGGGCACTTTCCGAGAAAGCACTAGGGCAGAGTGGAGAAATAAATTGTGGCTGTTGAACAAAAACAAAAAAAAAAAACCGGACCCCAACAGTTATTTCACTTAAAATGAATTTTAAATGAGGGAAAAAAAAAGGTGAAAACAACTAGAGAACTCAAAATTAATAAATATTGGGGGGGGGGGGTAAAAATGATAATTACTGACGGCATAATTAGGGCACCCAAGAGGGCAATGGCATCCCCAGTGGCACCTTGGCCCTTAAGCTTAGGCACAAACATGCCCTTAATGACACCAGAAGCTGGAGGCTTCACATAACTCATTTCCCCAAAGAAGCAAGCAGCCATTAATAACACAAGCATTGCTATTAGCATTTCCAGCTTCCTCACCTGTCACTTGCACCAATTAATTACCAATCACTGTGTGCCTTTTTCCAAATTAGCATTTCTAGGCATCTCAATTTGCTAAATACAAGAAAAAACAAAGAGTGAGTGCAATTATTTATGTTCTTGACTACCCTTTTGGTTGACAAACAGAGAAGAGAGGATGGATATATGACACTTAATTTAAAGGTGGGCCAAAGTTCATACCCTTAACATGGAAAGTCTACCTAATTTGGGGTTTGTTTGTGCATCTTCATGTAAGTTATTACCATGCAGAAATGGACCCCCAAAAAAACCAAAAAAAAAAAATGTGCAGAAGGAGCATATATAGATATATAGCCATAGGGCGTGTTCTTTTGATTATAAGTTTAAAATACTAAAATTGATGTGACATAGACAAATGATCAATTTAATAATTTATGTACTGATGAAACTAACCGTGACAAGTACTTTGACGTTTACGGCATCAGTCAAACTAATTTCTCTGACAATAATTTTGTAATGATGCTCTTAATCATCTTGTCATTTATTTGGACATTTATCATCGATGCATGCATGGAGGTTTAACATTCAACTGTTGGGTTTTTTTTTTGCAGGAAATGAAATTTGGTAGTATCATCACATTGTAGTATCATGGGAAACAGGAAATGAAAAAATATTTAGAGAAATAGATGAAAAAGGGTCCATCTCAAACGTATTATTACAATATTAGAAATTTTTTTTGTCTCAAATCAAATCAAATCAAATGGTCATTTCACAGAGAGCGTAGCTAGAGAATGAGTTGGGAGGGGTGAGACTGAGTTTAGAATTGATATAAAAACGTTAAAAATGACAACACATTTGAGACAGAGAAGAATGAAATAAAAGAATGTGAATTTGAATTAGATGAATAAATGAAATTAGTTACCCCGTATCTCTGCAGTCCAAGGAGGAGGAGGGTGGTTAGACCAGTGCAGAGAACTCCCAGCCACAAAGGGATGTGAAACAGAATGTTCAATGCAAAGGCAGTTCCAATCACTACCACAATATATATTTCCATAATTTATCAGTAAATAGTTAATTAAGGAGAAAGAAAGAAAAGAAAAAAAAGTTTATTATTTATTGTTATATGTACACAAAGACTAGCTAGTAATTCATATACCTTCAGGTATATCTGCAGCTATAACTGCAACCTCAGCTAGCAACCATAGGACATACTTCACCACCTGTGGGTACTCTGCTTTACATACTTCAGACAAATGCTTCCCTGGAAAGAAAAAAAAATAGTAGTAATATACTGTTAATTTGATGTGATGTACATAATTAATTATAATATCTAAAAAGTCAAAAATAAGAACAAAAAATAATATAATATAGATGTATAAATACCAGTGGTGACACCCAGATTTGCAGCTAAAGACTGGATGATGAGAGCAAAAACCAATCCAATGAGAACTACCCATAGCAGCTGATGACAAAAGTAAGTAATTAATGGCAAAAACATCTTCCTTTATTACTAGTAGTTTATTAGTATTCATTTTGCAAGATTTTACCTCATACTGGTGGTTAGCTCCTGCTTGGAGATCAGTTTCTACTGCATAAATTATTATTATTATTATTAACATTTCAACAAGAGGAACACTTAATTGTGTTAGAAATGAAGACATATGCAAGTAGTAAAAGTAAGGGGGCTTGAATGGAGGAAACTTACAATTTCCAGGATCAAGATAAGCTAATGAGACAAGGAAGCCAGGACCTACAAATGCTACAACCTTTCTCCACCCACTTTTCTGATCATCAACAACAAAATAAGAAGAGGAAAATCAAATAAAAAGAAAAAAGAAAAAGATGAAAGTATATTTATATTCATAATCATGGCAATTAACCTCTTCTTCTTGTTGAACTGAATCATCATCATACTGTACTTTGCTGATCATCTCATGATCAATCTCTCCCTTGCTCTCCATCTCTTTCTCTCTCTCTCTCTATTAAATTTGTTTTTTAGAGTTGACACATTTCAAGCTTCTCACCTTATTCTCTTTATATAGTAACAAGCTACACAACATTTAAAGATGTGGGTAAATTTTTATGAGTTGTATGAAAGTTTGTTTTCATTTAGTGTGGACTAGTAATCAAACATGTATGTATCACAGCCCAGTTAAATAAATTACTAATTTAGATTCATACTGTATATCATTTTTTACAATAATAAAGTAGAAATTAGATTTTTTCTGTGCATTTTAATTTATGAATTCAAGTGGGTGGGTCCACCAATTAAACTCATTTTGGATTATACTCAAACAGTGAGAAGAAGAGAGGAGAAGTAATAATTTGATATGTTATGAAGAAAAGAAAAAAAAAAAAGGAATCATTTTATGTTATATTACAGCTTAGGTTAGCAGTCAATTATAGTATAAGTCATCAGACAGATCATAATTATTTTTAAGCCTACCTTGAACGGTAAAATATCTAGGTTTTCATAGAGAGGGGTAAAAACAGAGTAAGACATCTGGGCGTAGTGTATGTATTGCTTCTTGTTCTGTTCCATTTTTAGTCGTCATCTGGGTTTTGTGATGGAGTCTAATTTTTTTTTTTTGTTTTTTTAAATACAGAATAATCTTCCTTCACTAACAAATCATCATAAATTAAATAAATAAATTAAAGAGTGATAAATCCTGATGATAAACACATTTCTGCTACGTCTTTTTAGCTTCGGCTAATACTCCAATATATATAAAAATGCTTGTATCTGGATTCTGGAAGTTGTGATGGTTTAGATGTAAAAAAAAATTGGGGCTTGTTTAAGTCTTTTTTAATTCAGGCTAAGGTCTAATGGTGTAAGGTTATAAGGCTCACTATTGAATTGTCGGGTAAATTAGTCATTAATCCCGGTACTAAGCTAAATCTATTCTATATTGGGTCTGTGATTGATTGTTGATTTCCAGATTACCCGATAATTTACCAGGGTAAATCTATCCTAATTTACCCGACAATTCAATACTGGGTCTTACCCCATTAGACCTTAGCCTGAATTAAAAAAGACTTGAAACAAGCCCAATTTTTTTTCCCACTATGACAAAAGAGAAGCTTGTACCAGGGTTAATATCCTAAAAGCTTGTATAGCGACAAAAAAAATCTATCCTAAAAGCTTCTGTTTTGTCGCTGTGACTGATTGTTGATTTTCGGATTGCCGGACCGCAGCTTAATAGGTCTTTAGGGTATCGATTCAATACTTTCGGACTACTCATTGGTAGTTACTTCTCCGTCCCGTCCCATGAAGATTATTCATTTTTTTTTTTTATTTTTTTACAATATTTAGTATGGCTTGGGATTGGGCTTCAACATTTTTTTTTTTGATACATGGACTTCAACATCTTTATTGTTAACCCCCAAAAAAGAGAGAAAAAAAGAAAAGAATAAAACAACATGAGAGGGAGCAACACTAAGAAAATAGAAATGATATAATCAAGAGTGATGGTTCTATCTTGTCGTTTTTTCACAATAATTTGTTCCTAAAAATAAATATATGGATCCTTAAAATTTTATAGGATGATTTAATAGTAAGAGCACATATTTATAACGGTAAACAAGTGATGGTGAACAAAATGATTTTCACCAACGGTATATAGGATATTTATTCTATAAATAATTTAGAGCAAGCTAGTTAATTAGTCTTTAGCAAACCCGATTAAATGACCAAACTTAATGCAAAATTCCCATAAGAGGTTAAGTTAATTATTTCACCCCCCTATATTTGGATACATATATCCTGTTACCCTCTAATATGGAATAAAAAGGAGTAAACAAATGCACTTTTTTCTTCTTTCTCTACTTCTGACATATATTTGTAATTGAACTAAAAAATTAAATAGAAAATAAAAAAAGAATTAAATGCATTTAGTTATCACTAAAAGTCAATTAAAAATACTTGCCTAAATTTTGGGCCTCAAAATTGCTAAAAGAAATTGAAAGGAGAAAAAGGCAAGACCTTCTTATATACTAATAGAAGAGGTGGGTAACGTGGGTGTTTTTTTTTTTTTTTTTTTTTTTTTGATAAAGAAGGGGTGGGTGTTTGTTTGGTTGTAGTTGGTCTTGCAAGGGAGTAATACCAAAATTGTGTTTTTTTTTTTAAATATAAAAAGGCAGAAAATTAAGATATTAAAAATTCGAATTCGAGATCTTTATAAATAATTTTAAAAATATGATCACGTTTACTAGTTGTGTTCTTAGTGTTAACAAATGGCAAAAACAACAACAACAATTTATTTTTTGTCCTTTATGTGAGAGTTTTAGAGGAGAGTTTTGAAAAAATAAATAAATAGTAATAATGCCTTTTTACCATTTGTCGGTACAAAGAACGCAATCTATAGTATTGAAATTATGGGTAAAATTTACTGGTGTTCCATAACTTCAATTTTTATTTTATTGAGGTTCCATTTTAAGATTTTATTATCTTTAAGTTATATTTTAAAACTTAAATTGCATCTGTAGTCATTTTGTCAATTTTCTTTGTTAAAGTTAGCGGATAATTGAGAAAAATGTTAGCTTTAATTATTGAAACTTTCTTAAAAACTCATTTACATCATAAGTTTTAAAAATGATAATTTAGTCACCCCTAAACAATTTAGTCACCTTTGACGGACGTACCACCATAACTGTCGGTCACCGGTCCGCTACTGGCCGCCGGACCGACAGTTTTCTGGCGACCGGCATTTCCGACAACCGACAGTTTTCGGGCAATCGACATTTTTCCGGCGATCCAACATTTCCGGCAATTAACGATTTTTCGGCGACCGACGTTTTTCCGGTGACCTGTGTTTTTCCGGCAACCAGCATTTTTTCGGTGATCCGGCATTTTTTGGTGACTTGCGTTTTTTCCAGCAACCGATGTTTTTCCGGCGATCCGACATTTTTCGGTGATCAACATTTTTCGGCGACCGACGCTTTCCGGCAACGATGGTTATCCGGTGACCGACAGTGGTCCAACGAAGGTGGTCCATTGGTCGGTGCTCCGACGGTGTTCAGGTGGTGGTCCGATGAAGGTCCGGTGACGGTACGATGGTGGTTCGGTGGCGGTTCGGTGATTGATGAAATGGTGGTATGCTATGGTGAAGTTTGAAAAATTTAGGTGAAATTGTTAAGTTTAAAATTGTTTAGGGGTGATTAAATTGTCATTTTTTTAAACCTTAGAGTTTTAAAAAAAGTTTCAGTAGTTAAAGTTAACATTTTCTCAAATTATCCGTTAACTTTAACGGATAAAATGGACGGAAGGACCACTGATGCAACTTAAGTTTTAAAATGAGACTTAAAGAGGACGAAAACTTAAAATGAGACCCTAATAAGATGAAAATTAAAGTTATGAGATCACCAATGCACTTTACTCTCGAAATTATTCTTGTTAATCAATCTCAACTAAGTAAAAGAATACAAAGTACTGAACACTTGATTCAGTGATCATGTTCCTGAGGACATTTGTAAAGATCTCGAGTTCAAAACTCCGGTATCCTCAACCCTTTTATATAAAAAAAAAATAAAAGAATACAAAAATGGGTGCTTTTGTGAAAAGGAGGGAGTATTGTATTGTATACTACTCCATCCATAATCCAAGAAGTTTTGCGTCAAGTTTACACAATTTTTAAGTTGATGGCGAAGTAGATCAGAAGAAAAGATGTTAGTGACTAAAAAAGCAATTGACCCCGACATCAAACACACACAAACGAAAATGGATCTGGAACTGGAACAGGAACATTATTCAGAAGAAACAGTGACACTCAGAAGACCATCTCTCTCCTCTCTGTCTTTCTCTGTCTTATTACTCTCATCTCTGAAAATCCCTTGAGCTCACTCACTGTCGCTTTTTTTTTATCCCACAAAATTGTCTTTTGAAAGACTGCTCCTTTGTTAATGCTCGGTTTCAGTTCAAGGTTCTTCTTTTCTTACCAGTGCTATTGTTTTTTCTTCCTGATTCGGTAATTCCTGAAGCAGAAATTGAAATGTGTTAACCATTTTCCTTCTGTTTGACAGCTAAGAAAATCAAAGACGCTTCCTTTGCCCTAGATTCCTCGATGCTCCTGCTGTTCTGTGATCCGATCCGATCTCATTTCTGTACCCATTTCCCCTTCTCTCTCTTCTTCTTTCACTGCCACTCACTGTCTCCAATTAGTACACTACGTCCACAGAATTTCTCATTTTTTCCCAGCTAGTTGTGGTTTCGTGTGCCCTTAGGGTGCATTTTGTTCACTGTTGATGATGGCTGTTGCCACTGTCATATGTGGTGGGTTTGATTCTGAAGAGGTGCTTGCATCGGTATTATAGTGTGAGCTCGCGCTACGGGTTGAGCATTGGATGAGACCATTTCCTAAAGCAGAATTGGGTGCAATTCTGATGTGATTTCGGGAAAATGCTTCTTGGGCTACAAGGAAGAGGGGTTTGTGAGTAAGTCTGGAGCTTTGGCTTCTAGCGCATTTGCAGCAAGGTACGGTAACTTTTTCACTCATGTCCTTGCCATTCTTTTTCTTCACAAGTCAGATGGAGCCTTTTCCTGTTCTGCACAGTGCATACCAGTTGCAGTTTGAAACTTTTCTGTATAATGATAAGAAGTTTGAAGTTTCTTCTACATGTTGAGTGTGTGAATGTCGGTTCACTATAAATGAAACATCTGAGTGCTGTTTAATTGAGATTTTGGCCTCAAATGGATTTTCGGTTGGGTCTACATTCACTTCTATCTTTCAATACTAGACCGTCTTGTAGTTTTCTTAGTAAATCTGTTTGTTACTTAATCGCCAGGAGATTGAGGAGCAAGTCCAAGTATTTCACTAATGTCAAGATCTCCCTCTCACGAAGACTGCTCACCTTTGCATGCTTCGGAGACCAGGTGAGATGTGCTGTCTCTTGTGTTGTGTGTATCGTTCTCTTTTCTTGGTTACAAAATAATGAAGCATAACTGTGTATGTTTCTCTTTAGTTTCACTTGTCACATCTCAATGAAATTCTGTACTATAGGAAATGTTGATCTGATTGTGGATGGATTTATTTTCCTTATTCCAACAATGCTAAAGATAGAAATAATTATCTTTCTGATGCAAGGGATCCAAATGGAGCATCAGGAGCAGATGAACCAGAAGATACAATGGCTAAGCTTGCCAAATTTATTGAGCAACTGCATGCCAACAAGTCTTCACCAATTGAGAAGGAGTTCATCACGGACCGCCTCTTGCGTATTGCCAGGTCAAGGAAGGAAGCGAGGGTACTCATTGGTTCTCATACACAAGCAATGCCATTATTGTTGTCTGTTCTCAGGAATGGTACTGCTGGAGCAAAACTAAATGTCGCTGGAATTATGACAGCTTTATGCAAAGATGAGGACTTACGGTTAAAGGTGCTTCTTGGTGGATGCATCCCACCACTACTCTCACTATTGAAATCTCAATCAACTGAAGCTAGAAAGGCCGCAGCTGAGGCTATATTTGCAGTTTCTTCTGCTGGACTTTCAGATGATCATGTTGGCATGAAGATATTTATTATGGAGGGTGTAGTACCTACTCTATGGGATCAACTCAATCCTAAGAAAAAGGAAGAAAAAGTTGTCGAAGGCTTTCTTACTGGGGCTTTGAGGAACATCTGCTGTGAGAAAGATGGCTATCAGAGAGCAACACTTGAGGCTGAAAGAGTAGATATAATTATGTGTCTTCTTTCTTCCGAAAACACCGCTTCTCAGTCCAATGCAGCATCTCTTTTGGCCCGTCTAGTTTTGTCATTCAATGAAAGTATCCCCCATGTGATAGACTCTGGAGCAGTCAAAGATTTGCTTCGGCTTGTTGGTCAGAAGAATGATCCTTCTGTTCGTGCAAGTGCTGCTGATGCTCTACAGGCTCTTTCTTCAAAATCAACAAAGGCTAAGGGAGCAGTTGTTGATGCAGGTGGGATTCCAGTTCTAATCGGGGCTGTTGTTGCTCCTTCAAAAGAATGCATGGTAGGTAACCATGGCCAAGCCCTTCAAAGACATGCGACCCAGGCTTTGGAAAATATTTGTGGAGGATTGTCTGATTTAATTGTATATCTAGGAGAGTTATCGCAGTCATCTCGTCTAGATGCACCAGTGGCTGATATAATTGGAGCACTTGCGTATGCTTTGATGATATTCGAACAAAGTTCTGATGCTGATGAGAAATCTTTTGTTGCAACAAAGATAGAAAATATATTAATTGCTTTATTGAAGCCTCGGGATAATCAATTGATTCAAGAACGGGTCCTCGAGGCTATGGCAAGCTTATATGGTAACAATCATCTTACTGTAGGACTAAATCACACAGAAGCGAAGAGGGTGCTTATCGGACTTATAACAATGGCTGTAGCTGAAGTGCAGGAACATCTGATACATTCTTTAACCAGTTTGTGCGGTAGTGCATCTGGTATTTGGGATGCTGTTGGAAAGAGAGAAGGAATTCAGTTACTTATTTCATTGTTGGGTTTATCCGGTGAGCAGCATCAAGAGTATGCAGTTGATTTACTTGCAATATTGACTCATCAGGTTGATGAAAGCAAGTGGGCTATCACTGCTGCAGGGGGTATACCACCATTGGTGCAATTGCTAGAAACAGGATCTCAAAAGGCTAGGGAGGATGCAGCAAATGTTCTTTGGGATTTGTGCTGTCACAGTGAAGATATACGTGCTTGTGTTGAAAGTGCAGGAGCAGTACCGGCTCTTCTGTGGCTTTTAAGAAGTGGTGGACACAAAGGACAGGAAGCCTCAGCCTTGGCTCTCACAAAAATCATCCGTACAGCTGATGCTGCCTCTATCAATCAGCTGCTAACACTGCTCTTGGGAGATTTCCCGAGCTCGAAGACCCATGTAATTAGAGTATTGGGTCATATACTTACAATGGCATCAAATAAGGATCTTTTGCTAAAGGGATCTGCAGCAAATAGAGGGCTGAAGTCACTTGTGGATGCTCTGGACTCCTCAAATGAAGAAACTCAAGAAAATGCTGCTTCTGTTGTAGCAGATTTTTTCAGCGTCAGACATGACATTTGTGATAGTCTCGCGATTGACGAGATTGCCCCTCTCTGTGTGAAACTTTTGACCAGTAATAGAGAAGATGTTGCTAAACAATCGGCCAGAGCATTGGGTGCTTTGTCCCGTCCGTCTAAGAACAGGGTTGTAAGTAAAGTGCGGTTTATTACTGCTGGGGATCTGAAGCCTCTAATTAAATTGGCGAAAACTTCCTCTTTTGATGGTGCTGAAACGGCAGTTGGTACACTTGCCAATCTTCTCTGTGATCCCCAAATAGCTGAAGAGGCCTTAGCTGAAGATGTTGTTTCTGCTTTGACAAGAGTACTGGCTGATGGAAGTTCAGAAGGCAAGAAGAATGCATCAAGGGCACTTTATCAATTATTCAGACACTTCACTTTAGCTGATGTACTCACAGGAAATGCTCAGTGCCGCTTTGCTGTTCTTGCTCTTGTTGATTCCTTAAATGAGATAGGTATGGACACAACTGATGCTGTCAATGTTTTAGAAGTTGTTGCAATCTTGGCCAGAACAAAACCGGGTGTGAGTTTCAGTTATCCACCGTGCTCCCCTCTTGCTGACGTTCCCTCAAATTTGGAGCCTCTGGTGCGATGTCTTGATGAGGGGCCTCCCCCTTTGCAAGATAAA
>JBBYHH010116516.1:0-14711 GCA_038382905.1 Daphne laureola
ATTCTCGGGATATGAGAACATCAGAAAACGTGTCCCGCACGCTTCAACATAAAATCCCAGAAATTACAAGTTTGCCTACCGGCAATTTTCCCGGATTTTGACCATTTTTCCGGGGTGGGTGTAACAAAAAGAGTCTGCCCTTTCACTACCGGGCAGAGGCTCTCCGATAAATAAACATGCATTCCAGAAATTCTTCAGTAAAAACCAACAACAAATCTCATTAATGTTCTGTTTCACACGTCATCAAACATATCATTACATGAATATACTTAAACACAAATCCAATTCTACATGTATGTATGCAATCTACATCTACAAAGCCATCTTCCAATAGGTAATACCACTCAATATCGGTAGTTGGATCTACCAGATCTCAACATTAACACCTGATATTGCTGCTGCTGCTGAATACATAAAAACAACATAAGAGTTAACCATTAGTCTCATGTATACATATAGTGCTCGTCCGAAAAGTCCAAAAAATCCATCAACCCGTTAACATGACATATATCAGAAACATATATCCATCTCCCACACTTTCGTTCACATTACTGACATACCTTTCTATTTATTGTCATAACCATTTCCTTTCTTACTTTCCTTTCCATTTCACAAACCGTATTCACATTATGACCTTTATACCATAACACACCCTTACTCTTTTTCGGGTTCACCCCACCCTTTCCCTTTATCAACAAATATAACAATCAGGAGAAGCTAACGATACCTTTAGAAACAATCATAATAAGATCGAGTGAAATGCTTAGCGGTCCAACACTATGAGCTCCTGAAAAGATAGTTATAATGAAAATGGTGAGTTACCAACAGAACTCAATAAGGGTTTAGGTAGAAATAAAAGTTTCCTTCATGATTTACCAGCAATGACAATGTTAGTATGACAGGATGCACTATACTAGTGCAATGTCCTACATAAACCATGATGCACATGAATGCATGTATGCAATGCACATTTTTCTTTCCATTATACCCATTACAGCGGCCCTCCATGGTCCTCTTTCATACCACTGGAGGACAATATACTAACAATGCGCATGGTACCAGCGAGGGCCTAGAAACCTTTAAAACTATCATCAATCAATCAATCAATTACAATAACTATGTCGTAAACACTTAGTTCGGTGGTCACATTGACTCACAGAACCACAACACGTTGTTGCACAAGCACTTAGTTCGGGTCACGCAGACTCATGAACCACGACACACCACAATAAAATCAATATCACTATGTCACGAGCACTTGGTTCGGTGGTCACATAGACTCATGGAACCGTGACACATTGTGTCGCGCCCACTTAGTTCAGGGTCACAAAGACATATGAACCAGGACACTTCACTTGACGATCGATGGGTTTAGTGGTCATGAAGATGCACGGAACCGTTGCATTATCCATGTACCTGCACACCTTTACCGCTACCCCAGAACCAGTCATAGACCCCACCACTGGTCTAAGACTGATCTCAACCAACCGAAATGGCACTAAGAAATACCTTAATACACATTTAAGAAGGTTAAACCCTTACCTGGAAGCAATAGCAATAAAATCCTTATCCGATCCTTTTCCATGCACTACCGGTAAATATTCACGGTAGCCTTCATTTGGATGCTCCAGACACTAACTCTGAACAATCACATAAGCAATTCAGAATCAATATCTATCATTTCATCTTTACCTTTTCCGACACTTCAAAATTTTCCATTTTCCGGCCATTTCCTCAAAAGTACAAAAATCCTCTAATCCTCTCCCATCCTATACTCGACCTTTAAATACATTCAATTCCATCATTGTCTAACAATTCTCATCACTTAACGTTAGTTTTTCCTCAACTGAATATTTTGGCCAAAATTCCCAAAATGACCAAAACTTACCCAATTCCTCTATAACTTCACATGCATGCTTAATGACCTATTCTAAGGTCATCCATGCATAAACGTTACACTTCCATCACTATTCATCTTTTTTCAAAATTACCCAATTATGAACTTAATCCATAACTCTATCATACTCAATGATCTGCAATTCATTCCAAGTATTAAGGTTTCTTAGAATCATCATATAAGCATAATTGAACCAATAATTCATCAAAATGTGGCACTTCATTTCTCCACGAATTTCTATGAACTTTGTCTTTGCTCTATGATTAAGCAACAATTGGACATAACTTCAAGTATTAACATTGCTCCCAATATACCCAATAGCACTAATTTGAGCTCAATTTAACAATTCCCTAATTTTCGTTCATCCTCACCCATGAACCCTAGAATTCGAATTCCTCAATTCAGGCCAAATCAACAATGTAAATCATGTTTCTAACTGAAATCCATTATTAGAACATGTTTACCACTTTAAATATACCAGGAAACTTCATAAATACCAACCTTGGATTTCGCCCCAATTTCAAAATCTATAAAATTATTATTGTTGAAGCTTGATTTTCATTGTAGACTCGTTTCTACTGTGATCCTCGCATGAAACAACCTTCTCCTTCAAATTTTGGGGTTAGAAATGAAGGAATGGAGGTTTGAGGCATTCTGGTTCGAGTTAGAGAGCTGAAGGTTGAAGATGAAGTGAGAAAATGAGTTTCCAGGAAGGCTAGGTGATCGCCCGGAACATGCATCCGGTCGCCTGGAAGTCACCCGGTGCCCTGCTTATCATGTTCTCAGGATCATGCGATCGCCTGCCACTATGCTCCGTTCGCCTGGCAGTCGCTCGAGCCCCTGCCCTGCACCTTTGTGGAGCGCAGGCGATCGCCTGCTCCTTGCGGGGAGTCGCCCGTGACTGGCCCAGGCTCCTGCCCATTTTCCACTTCTCTAAATTCAAACCTCAGGCGATCGCCTGCCTTCAGGTGCGCGTCGCCCGGGGTTCACCTGGACCACCTGAACTCTGCAAAACCTATTTCTCCCTACTAACACTTAACCAAAACATCTTATACACAACATTATAGAACATTAAACATACCTTACACACAATTCTCCAGCCTAACAACTACCAACATTCATACTTTAAACATTAAATCCGAACTCCGATGGGTGAAAAGCCTGACCATCGGGTACCATACATCAGAAAATGGTCATCTGACTATGGTGGTTGTAACATTCTCCCCCACTTAATACTCTTGGTCCACTAAGAGTTCCTTCAATTTTCAATATTACTCAGGGGTATTGTCCTACCATATCCTTTCCCGTTTCCAAAATTACTTTCCTGTTGGAGAGACGAAACCGTCGTACTTTACCTATGGGGGTCAACTTGCTTCAGGGCTCTCAGCTATCCCTTGCTGTTCCATCCCATCATGTCTGATCTGAAACACGCATCCCTGGCTTGCCTACTGTTACGCTGGCAGTGGGGGCTGTTGTTGTGGTGTCTGCGGCCTTGGGCCAATCTGTAGTAAACCGCATCCGCGGAGCACATTAAATTGCACTCTGGATTGAGCTGGAACTTCCTGTGCTTGGGTCTGCAGACAGTCCTTCACCTAGTGGTCGGTAGACCCGCATTTAAGGTACATTCCTAATTGATGATAGCACACCAGGCCAGTGTGACACCGGTCGTAATGATTTCAGTACCACGAGTTGTCTACCGGGGCCTTCCCTTTTCCCTTGTTGCACTGTGCCAGCTTGCTTGAACTGTCGGTACTTTTTTCTGGGCGCGGCATCCCAGAGCCTCTACCAGTAGTCTGAGGTAGTTGTGTCACTGTTCGGGTCTCAAGACCCTCATTCTGAATTCTATAGGACTTCTGAACAGCTTCATGATATCTCATAATGTCCAGAGGTGTCAGATACTTCCTAATATGATCTTTCAATCCCCTCATAAACCTTTTTTCTTTCTGCTATTCATTTTTGTGATAGTGGGGAATATATCGCACTAACCGTTCAAATTCATATTCATAATCCGCAACTGACTTATCCCCTTAAACCAATGAATTGAACTCCAACTGTCGGAGATCTCTAGCAGCATATCCAACCCACCTTTCATGAAAGAGGTGAGAGAATTCATCCCATGTCATTCCGAGATCTCATTGTCCTCGGTGCTTATACTCTATTTTTCTGCTGCCAATGCTCGACTCCCACCAGTCGCACGCGCAATCTCGCAGGTAGAAAGTAGGTAGAGGTACCATATCATCTGCTGGAAAACTAAGCCTCCCAAGCAGTCGATTCATATCCTTATACCACGTTTCAGCTACCTCCAGCGGACCCTTACCTATGAACTTTGGGGGTTTGAAATGCTAGAAGGGTTCTATCAATGTCAATCGACCAGAGTTGGCAGAACTCTCTGACCTTGGTCTCTGTGCTTTCAGTACATCATCATCATCATGATTAACCCTGGGTCAAACCCTTAGCTGTCGGGGATGTACACTTAGATCAGCCTTACTCAGGTTGGCATAATCCTCTTCTTTACCGATGTGAGCATCATAATCCTCATCGTCAGAATCATCATCATCATTATCTATATCAACATACGTGGGATCCACTGATCCTTTCTGCGCAATTTCAGTATTACCCCCTTGGGGTTAACCTTCCTGACCATCGAGTCCTACTCCTATACATAGATTATTGAGTAGTGTTCTCATCTGTCCCAACACGTGGATCAGATTTCCTTGATCGATACCTTGCTATGGTGGGGGCTGCACTAGTGCCTCTCATCGTCGAAGCACTCTTTGGCTTCGCCTTACATTAGTTGTCGGAGCGGGATCCTCTTCCCTCCTATCCGGATTCCATTCTCATTGTCTGTGAGTTTTTACCATTTTATGAAATACCATAATGTAAGAGTACATTTAATGGTCAATCACTAACAATAGCAGTATAAGCGAATTATCACATAGAAAATTCACATCACAGATCATACACAAAGATCACATAATACTTATCACATCATTTAAAAATACATTTCTAACAATCCTATAGTACCGATCATTTCCATACAATCTTTACACTCGAACCACCATCTGTCAAGCAAGAGAGATTGTTTAGACTACCTTCCTGAACCGAGGTGGCATCCCATACTCCGGGCACAACTTGTTGCACCCTGAGTCAATTACTGGTTCTCTACACAGCAATCAAAGACAGTACCGAGTCCTAAGACTAAATGGTACCTATCATCACATTGAACTAACCTTAACAATGTTACCATTCATGACCTCGCGCAATCCCATCTTTTAGAGAACCAAAGTTCCCTACGCATTCATTTTATCAATCGACTCAAAAGTCTCATATAACCATTACATGAAATCCCTATCAACTAATCATCAATCCTCTTATTCTGTAACTGTCCTCTTTATTCTATGGTTATTTCCTTTACTACCTTGGCTAAAGCATTCCTCTTTTCATAGTTCAAAACAAAGTGGAACTCATACCCTCATCTTTCACTTTTTAACATATATAGGGGAATCACTCGCGTTTCGTATCGGGACCTCATCTATCCCATTACACATACTCCATTTTCCTTATGCTTATCGTTCCCTCTTATCGATAATACTCTCAGTCATAAGGGTCGAACATTAGCCAATAAAACTATATCATTGGAAGGAAAATCTAACCTTCTGAATCAGAACCATACCTGTACCTCACAATTCGGCTACCTTTGGCCTTTCCTTACCAACACAATCAAGGAGTACTGAAATGCTAATAATGTTCTATTCATGTCACCCCATCAGAACTTATAACACACTCATCAGGGGCCGCTAGTTCCTCCGGACACCATTTGAAACACAATCACTTACATTCTTAACGCTTGCACTAGGTCCCTCAAATATGACCCTAGTGCAGTGAAAGTTCCATTAACACTGATGATTGTTGGGCATCCCATACTTCCCTTTGACAATATAAAATGGAGTGGGATCTACATCTATTATCTCTATGTTCCCAGAGATATAGCTCGATGCCCGCGAGTATCAATCATTTTCCTGAAATTCATAGCATAAGAAAGAGCACATATACCAATTAACTTTACAACATAAGCAAGCAGCAGTATTTCCTATTGGCTCTGTAGCGTAGATGCAATGCATAATGCATGATCCAAGTTATCGCATACCATTTCAGCATCAACCACATTAAGCAATAATGTACATAAGAACAATTCCTATTAGAAAATCCACTAACCTACTCTTTTCGAGTATGCTTGGACTGACTGCCTGCAGTCCTACTTCTCATTCCGATGATGTTCTCGTAAGGAGCTCTTCTTACAGAGCATGCCCAGAATCGATCGGTAGACCAGGGGCATCTCCCATCCGAACACACCCTTCAAAAGTTCAAGTATCCATTTACCTTAGAATTCCTTCTTGAACCTTCTAACAATAGTCCAAAAACTATTCTTACCCATATTCTTAACTTCACTACAGACCACACTGTATCCTTCTTCTTAATCTCTTACCCTTAACCATGCTCTGATACCAACTTATCACCACCACCCCCTACCTGCACGGCTCGGTGGGAACTGGATGCGGGGTCGGTAGGGCGGCGGTGAACTAAACGATAATTTCTCTATTGCACAACCAATATGTGGGTTTAAATCACTTTACAAGTCCCTGTTTAAGAGATTCAATAAAACAAAATTTCTTCTTTTCTTGTACTTGCATTTCACAATTCATGACTTATATAGATATACTGAGCTCCGCTCAGACGAGATGCACCAAAAAAGAGTCAGCCCTTTCACTACCGGGCAGAAGCTCTCTGATAAATTAAACGTACAAGCACGTAACAAACATCATCAGTAATTATTTCCATTAGTGATCTGTTTCACACATCAACAAACATAACAATACATGAGAATCCTTAACTACATACCCAGTTCTACATGTATGTATGCAAACTACACCTATAGAGTCATATTCAAATAGGTAATACCACTCAATAATGATGGTCGAATCTGCAGGATCTTGACACTGACACTTGATACTACTGCTGCTGCTGAACACATGGAAAGAACATAAAAGTTATTCGTTAGTCACACTTATACATAGAGTGCTCATCTAGAAAATCCAGAAAAACCCATCATCCTATTATTATAACAGATATCAGAAACATACATCCATTTTCCATAACTACCATTCTCATTACTGACATACCAATCTGTTTCCTACTTTCCTTTCCTTATTACATTCCATATTTGCATTTTGACCCTTATACCATAATATACCCTTACTCTCTATCGAACTCACCCCACCCTTTGCTTTTAACCAATGGTCATAAAAATCAGAAGGAGCTAACAATACCTTGACAGACAATCATAATAAGACCGAGCGTAATGCTCTACGGTCCAACACTAATAGCTTCTAAAAAGATATTTATAATGATAGGGGTGAGTTCCCGAGAGAACTCAATAAGGGTTTAGGTAGAAATAAAAGTTGTCTTCATGATATACCTGCAATGACAATGTTAGCATGATAGGATGCACTATACTAGTGCAATGTCCTACATAAATCATGATGCATATGAATATGTTTATACAATATACACTTTCCTTTATACCCATTACGGCGGCCCTCTGTGGTCCTCTTTCATACCACGAGAGGTCAAAGCACTAACAATGCACATGGTATCAGCGAGGGCCTAGGACCTTTTATAACCGCCGTCAAACAATAAATCAATAAAAATAATCGTGTCACAAAAATAGAGGGTTCAGTGGTCATATCGACACACTGAACCACGACACATTGTGTCACAAGTAGAAGGTTTGAGTGACATAGACTTACGAACCATGACACATTCCATACATAGGGTTTGTGATCGTGGAGACTCACAGAACCAATCCCTTTCCATTACATAGAGAGGGTTCGTGATCGTGGAGACTCACAGAACCAATCCCGTTCCATAACAATAACCGTGTCACAAGCAGATGGTTCGGTGGTTGCGCAAACACATGGAACCATGACACGTTGTGTCGCTCCCATTAGGTTCAGGGTCATACAGACGCAGGAACCACAACACTTTCTTAACAATAGATGGGTTCGGTGGTCATAAAAATGCACAGAACCATTGCATAATCCATTTACCTATACACCTTTACCGCTACTATGGAACCAGTCATATACCCCACCACTGGTATAAGACTGATCTCAACCAACCGAAATGGCACTAAGAATTAATTTAATACGCATTTAAGAAGGGAGAACCCTTACCTGGAAATAATAGCAGTCCAATCCGAAATTCAATCCTTTTTTGTGCACTACCGGTAATTGTCATCGGTAGCCTTCACTTTGATGCTCTAGCGACCAACACTAACACTGAACAGTTACATAAGTAATACAGAATCAATATCCATCATTTCCTCTTTACCTTTTCTGAAACTTAACCAATTTCGCATTTTTCGTCACTTTACAGAAAAGTACCAAAATCATCCAATCTTTAGCCATTCTAACCTCAATCATTAAACACATTCAGTTTCCATCATTGCCTAACAATTCTCATCGTTAAACCTTAACTTTACCTTAATAGAACATTTTGGCCATAATTCCTAAAACAACTAATTCTTAACCAATCATTATACAATTCCATTTATATGCTTAACAACCATACTCAAGAACATCCATAACCAAACATCTCATTTCTCTTAATACATACCAAGTTTAACCAATATTATCCATTTGAGCCCATTATTCTAAAATTGATCAAACCTTATCCAAATTCACTATAGCTTCACATGTATGCTCATTGATCCATAGTAAGACCATCAATGGATAAACATTACACTTTCCCATCATCATTCATCATTTCACAAAATTACCCAACTTTGGCTTTAATCCACATCTCAATCATACTCAATGATTTGTAACTCACTCCAAGTATTAAAGTTGCTTAGAAACATCATACAAGAATAATTGAACCATCAATTCATCAAAATACAAGACTTTGATCCTACACCAATTTCCTTAAACTTTTCCTTAGCTCCATAATCTAGCAATAATTGGACATAACTCCAAGTATTAATGTTGCTCCAAATATACCCAATAACACTAATTTGAGCTCAATTCAACAATCCTCTAATTTTCGCTCATCACTATTCATAAACCCTAAACTTCAAATTACAACCAATTCATACCTAATTAATGAAGTAAAACTTGTTTCTACATCATAAACAGCTCCTTAACACACTAATACCACAAAAACAAACTTCTCTTTAAGGATCAATTTCAGATTCATATTTGGGGATTTACCAAAATCTCTAATCAAAGCTTGAATCAAAGAATACAAGTTGGAAATCATCTTACCTCGATGATTCTAACATGAATCAAGCTTTTTCCCTTTGAAAACGCTGAAGAATGGAGAAATCCTTGCCCTTGGAAGGTTCAAGAATCGCAGTTTTCGTGAAGGGAAAGGAGAAAATGATTTTTCTCCCTCTAATTTCGGGTTTAAAACCCGTGCAAAATTTCATTCCAGGCATGTCGGGCGATCGCCTGGGACATTCATCCCATCGCCCGCCATTTGCCCGCGCCCCTGCCTCTCATTTCCTTAGGGTCGGGCGATCACCCGCCGTTGCGCTCCAATCCCCCGGCGTTCACCCGGCCCACTGTCCCTGCTTATTTTCTAGTGCAGGCGATCGCCCACCCATTGCGTGGCGTCGCCTACGGCCGTGTCCCTTACTCTTTTTCTAGCTCGGGCGATCGCCCGCCCTTTGCGGTGACTTGACCGTGGCTCACTTGAGTGCCTGCACACTTCCGATTTTCCAGTTTTGAACATAAGGCGATCGTCTGCCATTTGGCATGCATCGCCTATGGTTCACCCGAACCATTTACACTTATGACCACCTGTTTCTCACCTCCAGACTTAACCAAAACAATTCTTAATACAATTGTCCATCAATCCATGCTTCACATGCTCAATAACATAAATGAACCTTAAAAGCACTCCTTAAACATAACCATTTATAGACACACACACCTTCAGTATTAAATCTAAATCCCAATGAGCATGAAACTTAACCGTCAACCATAATAGGTCAGAAAACCATTGTCTGACCGCGGTGGTTGTAACACTTGTTATTTCGGCTTCATCTTGTTATTTTGTGATATATATTTCATGTATATTCTTGTATAAATTGTGCATGATATTATGAGATATCATGTCTCTAAATCTTCCATCAGAATTCGTATGATCATGAATATGTAATTGAGAATCTTAAAGGTCTTAAATCTTTAGAAACTTCCATGTTACTTTTAACAACCCCACTAAGATTGGTGTAGAACTCTCTCACCCAATTGTCATTAGCAAGGATGGGTTGATTAACCAAACCATCTCAACCTATTTTTGTTACCTTCTCCACAAGTAGTTGTGAATTTTTATCATTCAAGGATAAAATTCGTTGGAAAATGAGCTTTCTTTCCACCTTCATTTTCTTCCTGTGAACTGGCCGTTGAATGTTGCGTAATAAAGCATTCTTGTGAAATAATAGCTGAATGTTGCTGGATGAAGCTTTATGGCCTTTCTTAATTGTACACTGCTTTATGAGTAGAGACTCTCCAGATGATTTCTTTTAGCCCTCTTCGAAGTCTGCATGCATAGAGTGGAGGAATAAGGATCATTCCGCAAGCAAAAAATCATATGAAGCAAGGTACAAAACCAATTCACCATTAATGGGTCGAGTTCAAGGTTTCCCTCTCTAGAAACTGAAGCTTGATGAATAAATAGGCATATAATCAACCACAAACATGCTTCTAAACATCAACCCATTCAAATGTAAGCATGATTCAAGCATTAAAACGTATAAAACATCAATATCTAAACTAGGAATTTCATTAAGAACTTTCAATGTGAGGATTACCTGCACCATTTAGATGTTTTAAAGTGCATAAACTTGATGGAATTGAGTTAGGAAGGGGTGACAAAGATTTGGAAGATTATGGGGCGGTGTTGGTGAGATGAGAATGGGATTCTAGTTGTTTGAGAATTGGTGCAGAATGCGCTGCTACAGTTTTGTTTAGAAAACCATCTTTGATCAGTGTTTAGAAGATCAGACCGCAATTCATTTTGGTGGGCTGGACTTCTCTCAGTACAGCAAGAGTCCAGTGTGGATTTAATGGGAGATTAAACTGGAATTAATGTATTAATTAGTACTGTATTAATTAAGATAATTAATATTAATTAATGTATTAAATAATACTAAAGCCCCCACTGTTTGTGTCAAGTACTAGAGGTAATATTTTTCCGATTTTGGCATGTTATTCAGAGACGGACCTATAGAGGGGGCAAGTACCCCCGCTGACATTTTTCAAAGTATAGGGTATATATGTATAGTTTCCATAACATTGAACCATAGCTATTTAGTTTTCCCCTACAAAGTTACTACCAAAATCTTACTACACCTCCATTCCTAAACTATACATAAAAGTACTATAAATCCCCTACTTAACCACTTGACCTATCTAACTTTAAAAAAATTCATCGTTCGTTTAATAATAATAAAAAATAATAAATAAAAAAAGCATCGCTCGTGTGCGCCAACACATAGGGGTGTGGGGAATAGTACCCTGAACTATAGTGACTCGATGATTTAAGAGCATGAATTTTGGATTGGGCAGACTAGTACCCTGAACTATTAGATTTAGTGAAGTTAAGGTCCTTGACCTAACTTCTGTTTGTTGACTAACGAGAAAAAATAAAGAAAACTACATATTTAGTTACCTAACTGTTCCTGAAACCACCGGTGCCGCTCTGACCTCAGTTCCTAGATGGATTGAAGAAGATTTGTCTGCGACCCATAGGATCCGGCCACCATAATATCACTAGTCGAACGCCCGATCATCCGAGCCTAAACCGACACTTATTGCTATGACCATCGTCACATCTTTTCTGACCTTTCTTGTTACCAATCACCGTAAATCGATGATGATCATCTTTCCTTCCTCAAATTGTAAAATAAAAGGTTTGGTTAACAAACTATTAAAAATATGAAGGGGTTAGTCGAGTGAGTGAGTCAATGCCCTTAAGTGCACCGACTTTAATAGTTCAGGGTACCAATCTGCCCGATCTAAAATTCGGGCCCTTAAATCACCGAATCATCATAGTTTAGGTTACTAATCTACATTTTGGCCTTGGGTAAATGGAAGTAATAAGTAAACTACCAACTCATTTTTTAGCTTCTATTTTCTAGCTTTCTTCTAGTACTCAACACTTTTTACTATCATTAATTGTTTTATTATTTTATTTATGTTTTTTTTGTATAAAATATTCAATTTTTCTCGTTAGTCAACAAACAAATGTATCTATAAGCTTGATCGTGCATGTCCTTCATTGATCAATTCTCTTCCAGCATAGATCGAAGATACCTCTTCTAGAACTTCAGACCACTTCACCATCAATATTCAACCAGTTATATAGACAATGTTCACCAACCTGTAATGTAAACAAACATTATCATTAAATGTAGGACAAATACCTATTTAGTACCCTGAACTTTAACGAAATGCGCAACTCAGGGCCTAGATTAAAAGTGGAGCATTCCGGACCTCATACTATTAATTTATGGGAAAATAAGGGCCTCGACCCGGTCTACTCAGTGCTAAGTTGACTATGTCGAGGCCCTTATTTACCCAGAAATTAATAGTACGAGGCCTGGAATGCTCACTTTTTAGTTCAGGCCCTGAATTTATCAACTCGTTAAAGTTCAGGGTACTAAATAGGTATTTGGCCTTAAATGTAAATGAACCTCCTATGTGTTAATCACGTTGTTTGAGAGCCTGAACATTGTGCTTATCTATGTCAAAGGTCCCACATTTAGCACATAATGAAACATATTACCCCGATTGTTGAGATGTGAGACAACCACTAAGTTTGACCATAATTGATTAAATATACGTACAAAAAGTCATCAGAGAAGTCCACATGAGCCTCTAAATTGACATTGTAAGATGCACCATGTTATATTGACCCCCAGAGTGCTTGAGTCTAGATCTGATATACTGTTTAGGTTTGACGCTCAAAAATTACCCAAATTTTTTTAGAAATGTAAACAATATAGGTCAAGTCCAAACTTTGGTTCGTCAAAATTAAATGACTTTTATGCGCTATGCAGCTTGAAAGTCATAGTTAACTATGCTTTAGACCACACATTTAGTTCATAACCAAACATATGACATCTTATGTGTTAATAACGCAGTTTGAGAGACTCAACATCGCGCTTAGCTATGTTGAATGTCACACATTTAACCCATAACGAAACATGACCCCGACTGTTGACATGTGAGACAACCACCAAGTTTGACCATAGTTGATTAAATATAAAATAAAAAGTCATCATAGAAGTCCACATGAGCCTCTAAATTTACATTGTGAGATGCACCATGTTATATCGATTGCCAAAGCGATTGAGATCTGATATACGGTCTAGGTTTGACACTTAGAAATGACCCAAACAATTCTGTAAAAGTAAACAACATAGGTCGAGTCCAAACTTTAGTTTGTCAAAATTGAATGACATATGTGTTATGGCAAATTGGAGTGGAAACATACAATCCAACAACATTGCCCTCAAACTTATTTTCTAGCTTTCTTCTATTACTCACCATTTTTTAATATCATTAATTATTTAATTATTTCTATATAAACAAAATTGAATTACGTCTTGTAAGTTACATGTAATACCTATATAGAAAAACAATAATTGAATTATTCCTTGTATATTCTTTTGAAATTCACTAACATGTCCTGAAAGCTCTATTCTTTTAATAAATTTTCTTTAACTTTCTATCAAATCATCATATTTTTCTCTCATTTATGGCACATCAATTTTCTAGAAGAAAAAAACATCCCCACAATCCAAAATCATCCAACAAAACAGACCCAAAAAATCCTGACAAGTTCTCAACGGTGGATGATTGGATGAATGACTTATTAGTCACACACTTGATATTACAGTCACTCCTGATGAATAGTAATTTTTTGGGGAAAATTGCCCGACAGTCAAAATCTGCAATTACCGGGACTCAGCTTTAAACGTGCAGGCACACATTTTCTAATAATTTTTATACTCCAGGAATTAATATGAGATACATTCTATGAGATTTCACATTTTTATAAGGTTCCGTGAACCCCGGGCCATTTTACCAAGAATTGATCTTGAAAGGTAAAATGGTCGGTTTGGAGAAGTGGACATGTTTAATTATAATTTGGATATCTCGAGATTATATTTTACCTTGATTCAATGAGATTTAAGTGTTTCAAGATGTTCTGAAAGGTTCGGGATATTTTAACAAATTACGGTTTCGGATGACAAAATAGGCGTTACAGAAAATTGGACGAAAACGCTCATTAATCCTAATTAAATGTTGCATCCGTTTTTAATGGGAGCTAGTAGCCTTTTTAGAGTGGCTTATATTTAATTCTAGTCATAATAACCTATAAAGTAAATCCATGAATTATGGATCATGGTTCCCTAGCCTAAAACCTAAAAACTTAAACTAATACACTATTTTCCCTTCCCTCTCTCCGTCTATCCGGCTCCTCCCTCTCACCATTTCAATTGTGAATCACACTACCTCTCCCCCTCTCTCATTAACCGGCCCACGCTCATTGAACCTCACCATTCTACTTCATTTCTCTTGTGAACAACTTACATTTCACAAACACTCTCTCATCTCTCATCCTCAACTATAGCCGATGCTTCTTGCCCCATTTTCACAAAGAAATACTTCTCATTTGCTCTTCCATCCTTCATCAACTATCTTCATTAGCCTCTTAGCTTCAAGTTTGTAGAAGGAACCAGGAG
>JBBYHH010116738.1:0-14703 GCA_038382905.1 Daphne laureola
GTCACGAGTTCGAGTCTGGGGAAGGCATGAAACTCACTACCAGGAGTGAGAAGTCCGTGAGTACGATGCATGGGGCCCACCCATGGTCATAACACCTCCGCATCGCACCGCATGCTTCCGCGCGCATAAGGGTTTCAGAGGGAGGGGTGGTGATACAATGCGTCGTTCAGCCTGCTAATTCTATCCCGCATAAATGGTTTCTCAAAACGTTGCTCTCTCAAGGACAACGTCACTATCCTTTATTTCTTTGTTCTTGGTATGTTTACTTTGTTTGCCATACAACTTTAAATTATTTGGCTCATTGTTTAGCTCATCTCAGCTTAGAGCATTTAGATAGTTGTGATTGAAGACTAGTTCCCCCTTTTTGGTTGTTATCGGCATTAGCCATGTGATATCGAATGAAGCATTCACTTTAAAAAAAAAAGAATGTGGATACGTTGTGCCTATGGCACACCATGTGTACCTCTAGATAAAAGAAGGAAGGAAGAAACACAGAAGAACACGGCTTCACCAACACGCCATGTTTCTCGACGATGACTCTGGAATCGCGTGATCTACCATGATCAGTCCTTCCTTCAATGTGCAACAACGAAATTAGAAATGAATCAAGCCGATCGACCTTCCTTATTCACAAATTCAACATAAACAACAATTGTCGGCCTTCCTCTGATGACAAAAACCACCAGTCTGACGCATTTTTTCAACTGCTCAAAGTGATGCTCTCAAACAACAATATAATACGTTCCCGAAGTACTATGATGCGCTTATGTAAAATTATGATGTGCGCATTCTAATGAATCTGATGCAAACATTTTGTTCTACAAAACATAGTGATACGCTTGTTGAAAAAGTATGATGTCTTGGTTTAAAATAATGCGTTTGGTGTCACGAATGATGTGCTTCTGTAAAATTATAATGTTCTTCGCTATTACGCAAAGTATGATGTATTAGTTAAAAATGATGCTCTTGATGTCACGAATGATGCTCTTTGTTTCAAGTAGGATGCTCCACCTCAAAAAAATGATGAACTCATTCCGAGGACTTAATGATGCACTCATTTTCCTCAACATCCCAAAATGATGTATTTGGTGACCACAGCGATGCACTCTCGTTACACTATGAAGCTCTACCTTACAAATATGATGCACCCATTCTGATGACTTAATTATGCACTTGTTTTCTTCAACCTTACAAAATGATGGAGTTCTCAGACTTATGCTCTTTGTGCTTAATATGATGTCCCTTTAATTAAGTATGATGTGTTTATCACTTAAAATGATGCTCTTCGCTATTGGATAAAGTATGATCTCTCAGTTCAAAATGATGCGCTTGGTGTCACGAATGATGCTCTTATTTTCAATTATGATGCGCTACCTTACAAAAATGATGCACTCGTTTTGATGACATAATGATGCACACATTTTCTTCAACCTCCCAAAATGATGCCTTTGGTGACCACAATGATGCACTCATATTGCACTATGATACTCTCTCTTACAAGAATGATACACTCATTCTGATGAATTAACGATGCACTCATTTTCTTCAATTTTTCAAAATGATGCGTTTTGTGACTACAGTGATGCTCTCATTTTCCACTATGATATTCTTCATTACAAACATGATGTACTTTTTCCCACTAATGATGCATTCTAGCTCACACATGATGCACTTCCTCTCCTAAATGATGAACTCAGATGATGCACTTCATCCTAAAAAATGATGCCATTCATGAATCAAATGATGCACTTCATGCGTCAAATATGCTTCTACGTGAAATGACACTTTTGTGGTGCAATGTGATGCTTGTTTTGCTAATTTTTTTTCTTCTTCCATCTATTTGAGATGATATTCTTCCAATTCATCATTAATTGGCATTAATGGGTACTATTAACTTCATTCTAATAGTTTTGAGCATTATTTGTATACAGTCCATGATTACATCATTTTTATAAAAAAAAGCATCCTAATGAGTCGAGAGCACATCATAATGGTATGTAGGGGCATCATAATTATGTCATCTGCAACAGGTTGCAATTTCAGGGCATAGGACAAATTGCATCTTTCAGCTCAGGAAATGGCTAGGAATGGAGCATCGATGACTAGAGAAGTGATTGGCTGCTCCGGCATGGTCGATTGTGGCTTCTATTTGCGGATTTCATCGGGTCGGATAGCAGATCGTCAAACGGATCTCCTACAATTATCATGAACTCGGTGATTGTTGTTAGAGGAGGAGGCTACCACCGAGTTGCTAACAGTCCATCGGTCCTTAAGGTAGGAGCTACAGTTGTTGGAGGCTGTAGATGAGAGATAGAGGTGATGGTTTAGCTCATCATGAAGGTCCGATGATGTAAAGAGCAGGAGAAGGGGAGGAATGGCATTTTTGAAATAAAGTGCACATGGGCACAATTAGGCACAACTTAATAACCGACATACTTTAGACTAAACCTAAGTTTAGATAAGTGAGTGGCTGATAGCTAAGGTTTTATGCATGGAATAGGTGTAACTGAAGTACAACTAAAGCACTTAACAAACAAAAACATTTATAAACACCTCATTTAGCCTTAACAATGTCTTATCATAGTACGATGGCTTAAAAATTGAGGGATCAAACTCAAGAGAATCAAGAATTTAGATTTAGAAGTAAACTACTTATCCATGAGTATGCATGAATGCATCATGGATAGTGATGAGAGGCAGAATCATGAATGAATGATGAGTTATGCAAGAAAAGATGTGTAAATTGTAGGGTGATGGATCATAGAGGGGCAGAAGTGGCGTCATCTATGGATTAGCAGTCCTGGGCTCTTATAGTACTATGGTGCATCCTAAGTAACATGCATATGTGACTAAAGTAGTGTCATAAAAGCATGGATTATCTCTAATGCCACTTACCGATGATCGAGGTCATCTCTGACTCTCAGTGATCATTTGGATCACTAGGATCAAATTCTAAGGCACTCTCATAGTTACACTATACATTACAAACTACCACCAGTTCCTATCAGACATCAGAATCTAACAATCCTACTCTTATAGCTATTATAATGGAGGAAACATGCTATAAATCTCCAGTTTCTACTTAGTGAAGTGAGTTATTATCTTCATCCCACTCCCCTCTCGGGCATTGCGGTCCGCCGCTTGAAAGGAGGGTTCAAGCCCTGGCCACTCTCGTGGTCCAGGAATGATCTTCCTGAGGCGTTATAGTGCCTAACTATTCACCGATAGACACTTACTTAGGTCCTCTCGGACTCTAAGCAAGGCTACCAATTGGTCTTGGGGCTAAGTCGATTGAGGCCTTCTCGGACTCCCGATCGAACTCCTAAGTTGCATGCAAATGCTAGTGATAAGGCAAGCATGCATGATAACTGTAACACGAGTATGAAGCCTGAAATATACCTAAATAGACATGGAGATAAATAACTGTGACCTAAGCCTGATACTACTAAGAGAAGTCCTATCATATGATTGTGGGAAATTTTCCGCTGGCATATGCACACACACATTCCATCGACCTTGGCTCAGATTTCTTGGATTTCCACTTGCATATAGCTCCCCAACCTTCCATACATTTATCTATTTCCAAGATGATGTAGCAGTCCTATGGGGGTATTTCTAGGTCTGGAAGCTGTTGGACCTTCTGTTTAACCTGTTTGACTAAAGCCCAATCTGAGGGCTTCATCCTCTTATCGCCATATGAGCTGGTCTTTGTGTATAACAGGCTTAACATGGTGCCAAAGTTAGGAATGTAAGACCTGGCATAGTTTAAAATGTCTAGCCAGGATCTCAGGCCCTTTTTATCTTTTAGCTTCTCCTCATTGTAGTCCATGATCTTTTTGATAACGTAAGGTTGTATCTTGATCCTTCTGTTTCCAATGACGGCCCTGAGGAACTCTATCTCTGGAACTGCGATCGTTATATTTGTAGGAGATAGAACCAGTCCATTTTTATCACAAATGCCAAGCATTACACCCAAATGTTTGGCGTGGTCTTCCTCATTAGCGGAGAATACCAGTATGTCATCGATATAGACTGCTATAAAGGCCTAAGTACCTTTAAAGCAGGTATCCATCTTTCTCTAGAATACCGCCAGAGCATTTTTCAGGCTGAATGGCATAACAAGCCATTCATAAAGTCCGCTCGGGCTGATGAAGGCTGTCCATGGGATGCTCTCATGGTCCATCTCCACCTGGTGAAAACCCCTCTTAAGGTCAAACTTTGAGTAGACCTTGTTGTTGCCGATTCTCTTGAGGATTGTATTTATCCTGGGAAGGGTATACTGATCTTTATACGTATTATCGTTAAGCGTCTTGTAGTTAAATACCGTTATTTCCTTCCCTTTGACTTCTCTGCCGGTCTGCGGGTCTACTGTGTTTCCTGAGTGGGCGATCATTGCCATAGTGCGGTGTCTACTCTTACTGGGCCGGATCACTCCGATCTCTAGTAGGGCCTTGATATGCCTGCTGAATTTTTCCTCCATAGCGGGAGTAACGTGCTTCAAGGGCCTATCCTAAATGATGAGGTATGGGTTGATAATATCCATCTTACACAGGACTTTGTTCTTGACCCAATGCTTTAGTGGGCTTTCGCCAATAAAGCCCAAACTTGTCAGCCTGTCTAATTTGAGAAACTTACTCTTTGGGATATTAAAGCAAAAGGGTAACACAAGCCTTCAAGAATAGGCGAGGCCTGAGAAGAAGGGACTCTGTTACATGAGCCAAGGTAATCCAGAAGTAAGGTGTTTTGTTAGATTAACAACTGATTAACCCCTCTTTTATGAGTAATTAGGCTAGAACCTCAGAGACCCCCACATACAAAGAAGCTGTCCAGGCAATAGACAGTATTGAGAAGCCAGCCGTTAGTTTTTCCAGACCCATAGATCACAACGCAACCAACCAACTTCAAGCAACTCTCATCAAGCAGAATAATACCATTATTCAATTTCTTGTGTAAGCGGTTGAACGAATCGAGGATTGCAGAGAAGCAATTATACACTTGTGAGTGGACATCCTACGACGACACAAAGGAAAAGGATAAGCGTCATCAGAATTCAGCAGCATCGAGGACTTACTTGCCAACCTCTCTAAGAAACTTGAGAAGGTTTCACTAGGAGAACCTCTTCCCAAAAAGACGCCAAAGAAAGGACTCATCTACGTCCACAAATATCCCAGGAAAATATTTAAATAGGAGAAGAAGAAGATTCGGAATAAGAATACTTACAAACAAGATGAGTCGCACAGTTCTCGAACAACAACCGATAGTCGCGGAGGGACGAAGGAGTGTAGCATCTCCCATACCAACCCAGGAGGATCAGATCCCCAATTATCGATGGGCCAGTAAAGCTAGGGACAAGTTACAGAGAAGACTGTCGCACCAATTCTGATGAGGCTTTAGGAGAAGCCTGGAAAGCCTACTAGACCCAGAAGCTAAACTACATTTCTCCCAATGAAGACGTGCCAGCCTCATCCCATCGAAAACATTGTATAAGGACCGGTGGACAGGGGTAAACCACCGGGTTTACCAACACTATATGGAGGAATGAATCCTATGCACCGAAGATGGCCAACATGTGGATCTTCCCTCCATCAATGAGCAGAGTTATGAAAGACTCTCAAGAGAACGACTACAGCATATCTACCTCAGACTCACCATGGTTCGCGTACATGCACTTCATCGACGAGATGCGGGCACCAATGCCCTGGTTGTTTTGCAGGACACGAGATGGATAGACGACCGAGCCATCATCGGAACCATGAAAATGGATCTCACAGCTGGTACGTAGTTGGTGTACATAGTCCCCAATATGATGCTCAGCCTCAAGGATTTTCACAATCACCTACAGCTCTGTATTCAGACCCATGGATATGAGAACTAGCAGGGTGGAGAGAGTAACCTACTCATCACTGGCTCTCTCATTGGCAGGCTTACTAACACCAGCTATGCCGGATTTTGGTACAACGTATAGAACATATCCGACTACCTCACCAGCAGTGGTATTCGAGCGGTTCCCGGTGAATGACATACCACCACGGAGCTTCAAGGCCGATGGTGGATACTTCGGCCGGTTAGGATCCAAGGTCCACAAAAGCTAGTCGCGGTGCGACTAAGTACAAGAACAGATGGCTCAGTCGCCATCTGATTCACAGAATATGTCCCAGCAGCTAGAGAAAACCAGCCCCTATACAACCAAGAAGATATCGAAGAAATGGAAGGAGATGTGGAGCAACACACACTTCTAACCTTGCATGACTTTTTCTGAAAGAGAGAAGAAGATCATCCATAGGATGATCAGCAGTGGGACACCCTCGGCTAGCCCAGCGAAAAGTATGATACTTACGTTAAGTATAGTGCACCCCCTAGTGCTTCTATACCAATTGAAGAGATTGTCGCAACTGGATGGGGAGATGAGCATCACTGTAACAACAATTCGGAGGATGATGATGATGATGATGACCCATTCATAGTCATCAAAATCCTAGGCGCACAACCACAGGAGGCCCGAGTCTCCCCTATGTATTCATTTCAGTAGCAATCCCAATGGGATGCGTCATCACCAAATTCAGATGATGAACACGAACCTGAATGGATAAATCCATTCTCAATGAAGCGTGGTGGGCATCTAAGTGCAGAAAATTTGCGCTAGTCATCGATGAGCATGAGCTGGACTATCCCAAGCTTATGAAACTGGAGGAAAAAGCAATGCCCAACTCATCGAAATCATCGGTTACCTACAGGATTCCTCACAAGCCTATCATGGGACCATCTCAATACCCACCAGCCTCAGCACCTTCTATGTCAGGGACACGACCACCTTTGATCCTAGAGAAAATATGAGCAAGGATCGGAGGACTCAAAGGAGGAAGAAATGATGAGTAGTGGATGCTCCCCCCAGCTCAGCAAATATCAGGAGCGATGCTGGTACTCCTAGAAGACATTAGATTATATGTAGATGTGATCTCTCGATGGGAGTCAATCACCATTAACCTCCTAAATGAGAAGGGTTGGACAAAAAATGAACCCAAGTTACGATTCATGGAGAACCTACTCGGCAAAATTGAGAAGAAGGCTTGGATTCAGTGGAGAATGGCCTTCCCAGTAGAATATGAAAATCTACTCAGAATTACTGATGATCCCCAGAACATCACCTCCCAAATCCAGAAGATATTTCTATTGGAAGACCCATAACAAGGCACCTCGGAAGAGAAATACAGGGCCTATCAGGACCTAGAACGGCTCTCGTGCGAAAACATGAAGAACTTGTTCAGTTATATGAATGATTTCAAGATCCTAGCAGCAAAGATGGGATGCATGTACATATCCCTGGAACTCTCTGAGAAGTTCTTCCAGACAATGCCCCCTCTGATAGGCAAGGAGCTTGAACAAGCCTTTTGGGAGAAACATCCAGGATGCACCATCCGTGTAATCCCTATGATTCACTTCTCCTATTAATATTTGGCAGAACTATGCAAAAAGGATGCACTCCAACGAGGACTAAAGGACCTCACTTTCTGCAGAAAAATTCCTATACCCAGATACTACAACTCCCCAAGAAAGAAGTATGGGTTAAGGAAGGCAAAAATATACAAAGGGAAACCACATGACTCACACGTCCGAGTTTTCCGAAAGAGGCATCTAGATAGAGCAAGAAAATGCAAGTACTACATTTGTGGTGATGAAGGGCACGTCGCTAGAGATTGTAGGAAGAAGATGTGAAACATAGCAAGGAAAGTTGTCCTAGATAATGTGGAATTGCCTGAGGACTGGGATGTGGTCTCAGTGGATCTGGATGACTCTGACAGTGATTTAATTTGCAGCATCTCTGAAGGAGAAGTGGGTCTAACCAGCAAGAATGTGAGAACTCTGATGGAGGAACTCCTATTTGAGGAAATGACATTTATGCTAAGACAAGATAGCGCATGACGTGCCTAAGTAAAAGTCATAGATGAACAACTCAACTGACAGCATATCTAGGAAGAGAACAGGCCAATTCCTGAAGTTGCATACCTCAGTTGTGCAATATGCAGGATCAAAACCAATCAGCGCATGAGGATTCATTATGCAAATTGTAAGTTGACCGTCTGCCCCTCTTGCTCAGATTACTATATTGGCAGAATAATCAAGCCAAGACCGCTTGCACCATCAAAGCCTGATAATAAGGAGTAGCTCATTCATGAACTACTCAGCTACATCAATTACTTGCTGTCTGAAAATGATCGGCTTCAGAAGGAGCTGGAGCTGATGAAATCGGACGCCCCAAACAGCATAAAGGCAGCAAAAAGCCCAACAACATCCGCAGAGGAAGAGAAAAGGGCAGAGATTGCCCAAGGGAAGTCTAAGCAGGACAGAGAAGACAAAGAAGAATTGATCAATGAGATTATCAAGGCGAAGGTCTTTTTTGAGGAATCAACTTGGAAGGCAGCGGTGCCAGTCGTCACTAAGAGGGTGCTCAACAAACTCTTCAACATCCTCATTACATTCGAGATTCCTGGCATACCCCTATTTGGTATCAGAGCCATGCTCGGCACTGGTGCTACAACATGCTACATAGACAAGAACGCAGTTCCAAAGGATGCCTTTGAAGAGAACAGTTACACAGTGTTCTTCAACGGCATCAACTCCAGGCAAGCTGTGAATATGAAACTAAAGAATGGCTCAATGGTAATCGTAGAGAACAAGTTTAGAATCTCCTTTACCTACAGCTTTGACATGGGAATGAAGGATGGCATCCAGATGCTGATAGGATGCAACTTCATCCGAGCTGTGTATGGCGGAGTCTGTATGGAAGGAAACATGGTCACATTCTATAAAAATGTGACAATAATCGATACCCGACCGGATACGAAAGTCTCTGCCCCTGTAATTCAAATGACATCGGCTTTGTGCGTGGCACTGGGGAACGGCGCCGTGGAGCCACGGCGAAGATGCGCCCTAGTGGCGCGGGAAAGGTGCGCCAGGGTTTGGCGACGACAGTGGTAAACGACGCCACTATGGTGCATGAAAGTGGCGTCGTGCCCTTTTGCCAAGTCCCCTAATTGCACAATTACGCTTCAATCCAACATCTTTCTTCTTGGTACAATTAGGGCCTCCCAAAATTGTTTGAAGCTCATTCTCCTTCCCATTTTGTGTGTTATTTGAACGTATTGAGCTCCTTTTCACCTCTAAATGTACGCACAAATAAATCTTCGGAATTCATAAGCAAGGTGCACATTTAACAATAAAGCAGACAATATCGATGGATTTCATGCTCTAAACATGGTGAAAAAGTGTAGATTTTGTACACTAATCACACCCCCACACTTATTCGAATTTTTATTTATTTATCTGAATTATTCTACCCTAAACTACCCATTTTACCCCTTCTTACCTATTTAGATTTAATTTAGGTTAGGGGATTTTTAGTCTTTAGGTTTTCCTATATATATGGGTGTTGGGCTCATAATCTAAGTGGAACATTTTTTGTAAGGAGTTGCTCTCCTCATGAGCTTAAACTCTAAGTTTAAATCATCTTCTTAAGGTAAGGGCTTTTAGCCCTTCAGTCCTCTTTCAGATGGGCTAAATGGCTGAGTTTATGGAGAAGCTTTTTCCGGCTGAATTCTAACCCTTACTCTTGAATTATTTCTTTAAGCACTATTATTTCCTAGCTTATCTATATTTTAGTAAATAGTAGAGTATGATAGGACTTGTCTTAGTAGTATCATGCTTAGGTCGTAGTTATTTATCTTCATGTCTATTTAGGTAGATTTTGGGCTTCATACTCGTGTTATAGTTATCATGCATGCTTGCCTGATCACTAGCATTTGCATGCGACTTAGGAGTTTGATCGGGAGTCCGAGAGGGCCTCGATCGACTTAGCCCCAAGACCGATTGGTAGCCTTGCTTAGAGTCCGAGAGGACCTAAGTAAGTGTCTATCGGTGAATAAGTTAGGCACTATAACGCCTCGGGAAGATCATTCCTGGACCATGAGAGTGGCCAGGACTTGAACCCTCCTTCCGAGCGGCGGACCGCAGTGCCCGAGAGGGGGGCAGGATGAGAATAGTAACTCAGCTCACTAGGTACTAATTGGAGATTTATTGCATGCTTCCTCCCTTAGATTAATTAAATGAGTAGGTCAGTTAGATTCTGATGTCTTGTAGGAACTCGTGGTAGTTAGTAATGTGTAGTATAACCTTAGGGTACCCTAGAATCCGATCTTAGAGATCCGGATAATCACTGAGAGTCAGAGATGACCTCGGTCATCAGTGAGTGGAATTAGAGATAATCCATGCTTCTAGGACACTTCTATTAGTTGCACATGCATGTTACTTAGGATGCACTTTAGTACTATCAGAGCCCATAATTGCCAATCCATAGATTACGCTACTTCGCCCACCCTACCATTTACACATCATTTCTGTATAATTCATCATTCATCCATGATTCTAGCTCTCATCACTATCCATACTACATTCATGCATAACTTGTGTATGAGTAGTTTCCTATTTAATACTAAACGCTTGATTTTCTTGGGTTCGATCCCTCATTTAGAGCCACAATACTATGATAAGACAAATTTAAGGCTAATAAAGTTTTTATAAATGTATTTTACTATTAGTGTTTGCATGTGCTTCACTTTAGATAAACCACACTGAAAGAGTAAGCAAAACCCTTAACATCAAATTGGCGTCGTTGCCGGGGAATCAAGTGTATGTTTAGGTTGATTAGTAAATCTTGTGTGCTAGTTTTCATGTCTTATCATCATTCCCTATAGTGTAGTGCATGTTTAAATTTCTTTCGCCTAGTCAAGGGCGTTAAACATGACACTTCTGGGAGGCAACCTGATGAGTAGATAAGCGAATAGCGTAATTTTATGTAAATATTCTGGGATGATGTATTTGGATATTTTTCTTTTTCAGGTACATTAGGTGAGACTTGGAGGTCAAGGTAGAAGGAAGGTTAGTTCAGTTAGGGTTAGATCAAGTAAAACTGATCAAAGCGAGGAGGTGATCTCGGATGAGAGGAAGCTGTACTTCACTGTCAGCACTAAGAGTCGCCGGGGTGTGAGTTAGAGCTGTGTTGATGAGCAATCCACCATGACGAGGTGAGTAGGCATATATATTTACGGCCACTTGCTCATCCTGGTCTATACTCAGCACTATTTAGTACCTTGGATAGACCAGATCATAGTCTGGGATTGTAGGTCGATCCCTGGCACAACTTAATGGCAGCACAGTAGTGTCATCAACTCACGCTCGCCGCCCCAAAATGACACCTCTCTCCTTGATACCTTTATTCGACCCCTGAGAGTAGCGCATCACGTCAACTACCTCTCTGCCTTTGAAACTTCAACATTTGGCACAAATCCATCAACTATCAGACATTCAGCATTTTCAAGGTCAAGGTCAAGTAAGGTTTCTGAAATCTTTTCATTTGAAGACAAAAAGGTAACCCTTAGTCTTTTGAGCTTAATTGTCAGATTCAGAAACTCTATGCTTTAATGGTTATCTTTGACCTTGCTATGCTTTACTTCATTGAATGTCTGGTGTTGAATGAGAAACATGAGCATGTTTGATTATCCTATCTATATTCATGAGTTGTATTGATTAGTAGAGAAAGCATGTTACATTTTTGTGTTTGGAAATGTATGTCATGATCATGAAAACATGGAGTACTTTCTTTCTACCATGTATGCATTCAGTCCCACATGACATAATTCTTTATGCTTTGTCTGATCATGCATGCTTTTCTCACATATATACATCATGCTCATTTGTGTGTCTTATCCATGGGTGGCTTGTGCAATTTTCCATGCTTCACGCACAAGTAACAACCCGGTTTCTAGAATCCCCATGTCATTATCTCCCTATTTCATGGATTTTAGAAAATTATACTTATTGTATATATTGTTTTTGGGTGCAGAAATTTGTGCATAGCTGATAGCTGTCTCCTTACATTCTTAGAGTCTTCGGGGTCAAATTTTAGAAGACCCACACCATCGAAGGTGTTACACCCACCGTAATCCGACAACAATTCATCAATGAAAATGGACGGCGGACAAGTTATTTCGCCACCAAGATTTAAGGTAAAGGATTTAGATTGGTTAAGTTTGGCATTAATTGGTGTTAAAGTTATTGGTTATTGCGTGATTTTGGTGTGTTTCTGAGTTATATTGTTGATCGAATTTCTTTGGAATGTTTTGGTTGAGTGTGCGGGAAGAAAACGGGGTTTTTCAGAATTTTAGGAGTGCAGGCAAAGCCCCAGGCGAAGCACGCCAAAGGGCAGGCGATCGCCTGGGGATGAAAATGAAAATCAAAATTTTGAACAGGGGATCAAGCGACCGTCCAGGCGAGATGCGCTTTTGGTAGGCGATCGCCTGACCCCCAGATACAAAATGGACAGTGGTCCAGGTGACAGGCCAGGCGAGTGAACCATGCTCGCAGGCGATCTCCTGACCCCTGGGATGAATTCGTCAGGGAGCCAGGCGACCGGCCAGCCGAAGGGAGCCAATGGCCAGCCGATCGCCTGACCCTTGAATGTGAAGGACAGGGAGCCAGGCGAGGGACCAGGTGAACGGGGGAAAATCTCAAGCGATCGCCTGGTACCCTGGGCTGGAAAAATAAAAAAGGTTGAAGCCTAAATTCTGGAGAGAGAAACCATTTTTAACACTCACCCTCAACCTCCAACTCCAAAAAATCGACCCCAACCCACCCCTAACCATTTAATCGCCCAAAGTTGGTCCAAAATCGAAGGGAAAGTGTGCTTCATGTGAGATTCTCAACGAAAGTGAAGATTCTACGAGTGAAAGTTGAATCATTCAACATTTTGGAGGATTTCTGGAATTAGGTCCGGTTTTGGAGGTACGATTTCTGAGATTTCTTGTTGAATATGGAGTGGTAAACATGTTCTAATGATGATTTAGAGTCAAGAACATGTTTTACAACATCAATTGCTCATGAATTGGTTGAATTCAAGTTTTAGGGTTTATGAGCTTTGATGTATGGTTGTTAAGGGATTGTTAAATTAAGGTTAAATTAATGCAATTGGGTGTATTTGGGACAATATTGATGCTTGGATTAATGCCCAATTATGGCTAAATTAAGGACCTAAGGCAAACACCATAGGAATTTGGTGGAAGATTAAAGTGTTGTTCTTGGGTGAATTGTTGATTCCATTGTGTATATATGGTGTTGTTAAGCAACTGTAATACTTGGAATTAGTTGCAAGTTATGGTGTAACATAGAGTTATAAGATAAATCCAAAGGTTGATCATTTTCGTGAAATCCAAATTGAGTTGTTAATGCATGAATGACCTTATAATAGATCATTAAGATGCGTGTAAAGTTAGAGTGCTTTTGGATAAGGTTTGTTTAATGTTTTCGAAATGATCCAAAATAGAAATTTGGGGATATATGAAAGTTGTGGTTAAGGAAGTGCAATGTCAGTACATAATTGGTATTGTGCATGGATATGTGACTTATATGAGCATTGATATTGGGAATTGTTTAGGTATTGATTGAAGTTTACATTTTACATCAAGTGTTGGAAGTTCCAAAAGTGGGTTAAGGGAACGCTATTGCTATTACTTCCAGATAAGGGTTCAACCTTGTTGTGTGTGTATTAAGCTTTGCTTAGCTTTATATAGGTTGGTTGAGATTAGTCTTAGACATTGCTCCTAGATCTCGACAGTTGATTCTAAGACTAGTTCCATGCTAGAAATAGGGGTGTGCAGGTTAAGGAATGTGCAACGGTTCCTTGTGTCTTCATGGCCACAGAACCCGATGATTATAAAGACATGTGTTACGGTTCTTGGGTCTTCGTGACCTCGAACGTATGGTGAGTGACACAACATGTCATGGTTCCGGATGTCCGAGTGGCACCGAACCCTTGTATATGACATGGTATGGTATTAGTTTCCGTGCGTCCCCATGAGCACGATGAGGTTTGGTTTCTGTGCATCTCCATGAGCACGATGGGACTGGTTTTATGAGTCTTTACGATCACGAACCCTCTGATTATTATGAGTTTGGTTTACGAAGGTTAAGGGTCCTAGGCCCTCACTGGTAGTATGCAGATGTGATTGTGTGTATGTGTAGGAGACTCCTGATTGTGGTTCTATGGCTGAACCACAAAAGGGAGGCCATTGTGGTGTGTGGGTTGGATCTGAGGTTATTGAAGTGAATATTATGACTATGATATGTTTGTGTTGTCACTCTAACATTGTCATTATAGGTTAAAATTTGAAGAAAGCCGTTATATCTACCTGCACCCTTACTGGGTTCTTTCAGGAACTCACCCCCTTACTTTTAAACATTTTAGGAGCTTCAGGTTCTGGGGCCGCGGAGTAGAGTTTCGCTCAGGCAATAGTGTTTTATACCTTAGGTACAATAGCTCTTTAGTGGTTGTGTATTGTGGGAACCTATAGCATGTATGGATTAGGTTGTTGGTTATTTGGTTACCGTTATGTAAACTATGGAGTTTGACTAACGGTTATTGTGGTTTATGACTTGTAGCACAGGTAGTAGAAGCAGTTGTTCGGGCATCTGGTTGGATTCTTGTCAACCCGACGATAGCACTTAGTATGATTTTGGCCTGTTAGCTGAGTAGTACGCTCTGTAGCATAGGATGCATGATCATATAGACTTTAAGTTGTTCATGTAATCAAACATGTATTTGGTGATGTGTATGTATCGATATATGTTGATTACTCGTTATGAAGATATGGATGT
>JBBYHH010116849.1:0-14702 GCA_038382905.1 Daphne laureola
TCTCTAGAGAGTAAAATCGTTAATTGCAAAAAAAATATCTTTTGGTTATGTTTTCGGGGGACTTAAAACTCTCTTAAAAATCCCAGTCGGCGTCCAGGCGATCGCCTGAGGTTGTGCGTTCCGTCGCCTGTGCGTCGCCTAGCCTCCTGCCAATTTTGCATCCTGGGGTCAGGCGATTGCCTGATCTTGTGCGCCCGGTCGCCTGGATCTCGCCTGACCTCCTGCCAATTTTTGCATCCTGGGGTCAGGCGATCGCCTGATCTTGTGCGCCCGGTCGCCTGGACCTCGCCTGACCTTTTGCCAGTTTTGAATCCTGGGTCCAAGCGATCGCCTGATCTTGTGTGCAGACTCGCCCGACGGTCGCCTGAGGCTAGTTCTCTTCCTTTCCCCTTGATCTTCTCCCATGTTCGCATTTAGGTCCTCAACCCGCTTTTCACTGCACTTTTCCATCAAGATTCTTTCCTTTTGCCCATGACACGGAATACCTACAAAAAGATACTTGCGGCTACACTAAGTACTAGTAAACTTTAATAAAAGCATGTGTATGAAGGTAAAAACATAAGAATATTGCACAATTATCACTACTCACACTCGTACAAGGGCTAGGGAAGGCGTGTGTGGGTAAGGGGTCGTAGCAAGGATTGGTAATGCCATGGTGACATATAGCCAGACAACAGACTCGAGAGAGAAGCAGACTAAGTTTGAAGGTTTTATAAATGTTAGGGTTCAAAGAGTTCAAATACTAATAGTGTAAAAAATCTAAGGGTTAACTAACATGAATCATGACAAATGAATTTTTGTAGGTTTTTTTAAATAGAAAGGGTACTTGTAGCTTCCCGTATAGCTCAAGGTGTTCTTGTAATTTCCTCCAAAAGTATTTGCTAAAGAACGGATAAAAATGATCAAAATATACATTGATATCCTGAACTATAATCATTTAGACAAATAAGGGTCAACAACAAAAACGTAGCAAATAAGACATTGAATTATTGAGATGTGAAGCAGATGATGAAGGCCTCAAATCACAAGATTCAGACCCTTATTTGTAACTTTTTCCCTAAATTCAATAGGGGTGTTCACAGGGCGGGCCATGACGTATAGTAAGAAAAATAGTATCCGCTCCGCGAGTGTGGGTACTCGATTTCACTATTTTTATGTCATTCGGATCGCAGGTATCCGCGAGTTTTCTTAAGTATACTTATCCTCTAAAATATGTTGATATATTTATAGATATTTAAAACTTTTGTATTATAAATGTATAGATATAAAGCATCAAAGAGAGGAAAAATAGTTTGTATAAATAAAATAATAATATAACATTCCAAATCATGTATCATTATTGCATGAAATGAGTTTTCATACATTGTATAAAAGAAAATGGGAAGTAAAGTTGAGATTAAGTATCAAATTTTAGATAATTTATTTGTAAATAGGCATAGTAGATTGGTTCAGGTATCCGTGAATTTCTAAAATTAGAACTCACGGGTTACTGGTTTATTTGATTTACAGGTTTTTCAGTTTCGAATCATACGGTTCGGTTCTTCGATTTTGCGGGTTTTTTTAAACCCCCAAAACTCAAGGCTTTATTTGTAATGTTTTTATTCAAAGTCCTTATTTACCCAAATTACTATAGTTCATGGGACCAATGTGTATTTTGGCGTGAAAGAAACGACACGGTACTTGTAACTTTGTTAAGGACTAAAATCTGGGGCTACCGGGCATCCAAGATATATTCTTTGTCGAGAGTTTGGCTATGCAGGAAGGTATTTCCCTCACTGTTCGGACTGGTTTTGATAATTTATTGCTAGAATCAGATTGTATGGAGGTGGTTAATGCTATAAAGGATCTTATTATCATCCGGTCTGAAGCAGATACCATTTTGTGGCGGCTCGTCAGATGTTTATACACTGTCGTGCATGGAAAATCCAGCACTGCTTTCGTGAGGTAAATGAAGCAACCCACCAATTAGCTCGCCGTACGGATTCCCTCCGTGACTCAGTTATCTAGACTAATTCGCTCCCGTTATCCTCAGGTCGTGTGGTAAGTGATGAGATGTAAGAGCTGCATGTTATGCAGAGACTCTTCCATATCACTTTCAGTTCTTTGTGATCTTTGTATTTAACGGATGTTTTTGCACGTTACTTTCGCACATTTCCTCCCTCTCTCTCTTACCTCCATTAGATTTTTAAAATTTATACCTGATATCTTTTCCGTTATTTTTTTAAAATCATAGTAAATCGAGATTTAGGTAGTCTATCTTGTTTTGTATTAGGCATTAAAAATGAGAGCCACGCGTTTCCACTATTCTCTAATAATAATGATAATAATAATAATAAATAAAAAAAAGGACTAAAATCCGGAAAAGGCGACGAAGGTAAAATGTTGACCACACCTATATATAGATTAGGAATAAGCTTAAAGTGGTTCCATCTAATTTAGGGTTTTTTGAAGTTCGAAATTCAAATCTCGAAGAATCGTCTTCATCATCCAGAGCTCAAGGTTCGTCAACGGATACCTTCAACTTCTCTCTCAATCTCGCTCCAAATCTCTGAATCGATTCAAGTGATGATTCACAAACAGTAATGTCTTTTACTGATTTCTTGATTCGCAGGTGCAATGGCGCGTACCAAGCAAACCGCTAGGAAATCCACCGGAGGGAAGGCTCCCAGGAAGCAGCTCGCTACTAAGGTTGGGGTTTAATCTTCATTGCTTCTGATTCTCATGTTTTGTTCTAGGGTTTCTTTGTTTATATTGTTCTGGTTTCATAACTCTGTGTCGAATTTTTTCGCAACAGTATGCTTGTTTTTCTATCGATGGAGTTTTCAATGAAATATAATTCTTTTGTTCCGCTAATTTTATTCAGAAAAAAAAGATGGATTGGTAATAGTGATTAAGTTAGCAAGATTGATGTGGTGATTGTGTAATTGTTTCAAGCGTTGGCAACATAGAAGAAGAGATGAACATCACTGGTTTTCTTTTTCGACCATAATTTTAAATTCTTGAAACATATAACCGATGAAGGTCTCTAGTTCTGAGTTGGGAACAACATAAGTTTTTTTTTTTACTCAGTCTTGGTCCGATTATCAGTTGGTTTTCAGCATCTGGTGGAGTTTTATTTTATTTATTTTTTTGGTCTCCTATTCTTCAGGTCTGAAATGTAAATGGTTGTGCAAAGTTTTGGTTACTAACCAGGTTCAAGTGGTGTGGCTGTTTGTTGCCTTTGTTTCTGTCTAGGTGTCTCTTTGAATCAGGTGTTTTTTGTCATCACTCAGGTGCATTTACCTTCAGGTTTTAGGGGATTCGTTTTGAGTCTGCTAGCTGTTTTTCCAAAAGCTTTTATCCTTTGTAATACTTCTATAACTCATTAATATACTCCACTTTGCTGTCCAAAAAAAAAGTTGGTTTTCAGCGTTTATAGATTGGAGGTATTGATTTTTTTTAATTTTCTAAATAAAAGCTGTTCTGTTTTGTCTATAGGCTGCAAGAAAGTCTGCACCAACCACAGGTGGAGTTAAGAAACCTCATCGTTATCGTCCTGGAACAGTTGCACTCCGGTATGGTAGTGAAAAGATAAACTTATGTAGCCTGTTGTAGATGTAGTTTGCCACATAGAGTTCTAATCATGGTTACAATTGTTTTTTTAAACAGTGAAATCCGGAAGTACCAGAAGAGCACTGAACTCCTGATCCGTAAGCTCCCCTTTCAGCGGCTTGTCCGTGAGATTGCTCAGGACTTCAAGGTAATGATTCCTTAAAAATCATCATTCTTTCTGGTAGGCTTTATTTAGTCGTTTTGACATCATACAAATCTTCTGTGGATGGAATCATGTGGAGGCTGTGTTGGATTTAGTGCATTTTTTGGTTGGAAGACAAGGGTATTGGATGTAAACAACTTAAACTTATGGTGACAGAAGGAAGTTAGTTGTAGCCAAAAAGCCCTAACCTTTATGTAGATTGTAACCTGCATTGTGTCGGCAAATGATTCTGTTGCAATTTAGCGCTCAGTGAAAGAACGCTTCATCTGTTTTTCGTTTGTTACTATTGTAGACTGATCTGAGGTTCCAGAGCCATGCGGTTCTTGCTCTTCAAGAGGCTGCAGAGGCGTACCTTGTCGGTCTGTTCGAGGATACAAATCTGTGTGCCATCCATGCCAAGAGGGTCACTATCATGCCCAAGGACATCCAGCTTGCTAGGAGAATCCGTGGTGAAAGGGCCTAGTTAACATCCCCAGCTTGCTAGGTTCTGTCTGTCTTCTCATTACTGTCTCTGATGTCTTACTGTGTTTTTGTGATCTGAACCCTAATTTACTACTGCTGGTGGTACTGAAACTCATCTCGCTCATCTGTTTTAACAACTGTGATCACTCGGTTGTGTTCTTGTCATTACTGTCTCTGATGTCTTACTGTGTTTTTGTGATCTGAACCCTAATTTACTACTGCTGGTGGACTGAAACTCATCTCGCTCATCTGTTTTAACAACTGTGATCATTCGGTTGTGTTCTTGTACAATTTCTGATATAATTTTCTTGGTTCCTAATGTCAATGCTTGAAGTGCTATTCGTTTTTGTTAAACTTGAGGTTCTTTCATCCGTTTTAAGGAAAAATGACATTTTCTTAAGAACAATGAATTTGCCTAATCTTAGACAAACTTACAAACTTTGAGTCAAATGGATTCACGTACTAGGTTAAAAAATGTTGGGAGTCATTTAATCTAATGGATTAAGCTTGTGTTTGTGTTTGACAATAGTTTTTTTAAGTATAGTTTTTTTAAGTAGTTATTTGTGTTATGAAAAAACTATCAATGATAGCTTTTTAAAATTAATTGTAGTTGTTTTGATTTCAACCATTAAAAAATTATTCAAAACGTTAGTCAATTGGAACAGTTATTTTTTAACCGGACTCTAATCAAATTATATATAGATTAAGAAATTTATTACTAATACTTATTACCTTTAATCTTTAATGTATCGATTTTTAAGGTGAATTGTAAATAATATTCTCTCTGTTTTTATTTAATTATAACGTTTGATTTTTAAATTTGTGTTTGACTAATTTTTTTACTAGGAAAGCATTTCTCAAAAATAATTAAAAAAAATATTTCTAGAAACTAAACATATTAATTAATTTATCTTATGTATATAAGTTAATTAATTTTATATATCAAAATATAGAAGAAAAAAATACATTAAATAGATGCTGAAAAAAGAAATGTACATAAATAGTTATTTTTTCATATACGTATCCAATAAAGGCCTTCAAAGTAACCAAATGAGCCATCGTTTGCTGGATTAGATTTACTTGAAATTCCATAAAAAAGAAAGATAAAATGGGCTTTGCTATTGCGCTTTTTAATTACATGTGAGACCAGAAAATTCGCAAGTCCCACCACAACTGTTTTAGGGTCTATTCGTTGTTGTAAAGCCAATGACTTTGCCCTTATTTTGACTTATATAAAAACATATTTCTAATTTATCTGAATATTTGATATATATATATATATATATATTGGTTTTGGATAATAATATTTATCTGAACTTTTCTAATTTATTTTATTGACTCTGAAATTTTCGGAATCACTGTCACTTATTTCTTCTAGAACATTTATTCTAGGGCCAGATGAAGAAGTTTGAGGAGGAGTGACTGGTTGAGAAATTTCTTTTAGTTTAGCATTTATTTGTTGCAAGAATTCTCCATTCTTTCTTAGATCTTTAGCATTAATATTAGGGATTTCAAAAGGTTTAAATGGAGGTTTCTAGACTCATTTTCCTTTAATTGCGGTGTGAACTTCTTTCTTATCTCTCTCGAGTGTTTCTTTTATAGAAGTTAGAGATTTGTCTAAGTTAATTTCTATATTATCAAGTTGTCTTCGCATATAATCTAAATATTGATTTGTATAATTATTTTGTTCAAAGATTAGTTTAATGACTCTACCTGTAACTGGGGTGTCATATTCAGATTTCTTCTTTTCTTTAAGAGGTGAGGCTACTATTTCGATGTTGTCTACAAAGATTACTATTATTGAGAAATGAGGTCTCTCACTATCAATTCATTGACTATCTGAAATTTTTCATTTTGATATCAGAGTCAGATGGAGATATAGTATATATATATATATATATATATATGTCAAAACAATGAATTTACTCAATTCGAGATAGAATTACAAATTTTTTTATCAATATTTTTTCCCCAGTTTCACCTGGATCGAACATTATTGGATTTGTACGAGATGTAGTTGTCTTAACGGTGTTTTTCTCCATACCCAAGTTTCGAATCCGAAACCTTTACCTAAGGAAGGACGAGTCGATCTTTTTAGTCATCAAAGATAAATTCAATGAGTATAAATGTCTTAGGCAAAATAAACAATTTTAAAGGTGTGTTTTTTTAAACGAAAACTAAAAAAAAAAAAAAAGAATGATATTAACATTTCTCTCTAATTTTTTTCCATAAATATCAATTTCAATTTCAAATGCATTACACTTTTTTCAAAAAATTATGTAGGTTATAGCTTTTACCCATCGGCTGAAACTTACACAAAATATTGACAGCTATACTACTTTTTAGGAATTCTAATATCAATGTTTTAGGAAAAATGTACAACTTTAAACGTGTGATTTTCAAAATAAAAACTATAAAAAAAAAAAAAGAAATCATATTAATATTTCTCTCTAAGTATTTTTAATAAATATTAATTTAAATTTCAAGTGCATTACACTTTTCTCAAAATATTCTGTAGGCTATAGCCTTTGTTCATTGGCTCATGTTTGCACATAATATTGGCAGCTATACTACTATTTAGAAATTCTATTATAAATATTTTAGGCAAAATAAAGAACTTTAAATGTTGGTTTTTTAAAATGAAAACTATAAAAATAATGAATCATTTTAATATTTCTCTCTAAATATTTATCATAAATATTAATTTAAATTTTAAGTGTATTACACATTTCTCCAAAAAAATTGTTGGCTATATAGCCTTTGGCCGTTGGTTTAAACTTGCATATATTATTGGCAACTACACTACTTTTTAAAAATTTTAATATAAATATTTTAAAAAAAATGGATAATTTTAAATGTGTGTTTTTTAAAATAAAAATTATAAAAAATGAATCATATTAGTATTTCTCTCTAAATGCTTTTCATATATGTTAGTTTAAATTTCTAATGCATTACATTTTTTCTCCAAAAATTCTATAAGCTATATAGCTTTTACCTATCGGCTCAAACTTGAACATAATATTAACAGCTATACAATTTTAAAAAAAAAAAGTATAAATATTTTAAACAAGATGAACTATTTTAAAGTGGCTGAATTTGCGTAATCTTAGAGGAAGTTACAAACTTTGAGTCAAATGGATTCACGTATTAGGTTGAAAATTGTTGGGAGTCATTTTTCTTTCTTTTTTATACATGTTGGGAGTCATTTAATCCAATGGATTAAGCAAATTATATGTGGATTAAGAAACTTATTACCCTTATTCTTTTTATGTATCCATTTTTAAGGTCAATTGTAAATATTTTTTCAAATACGTATGAATGTATCCAATAAAGGCCTTCAAAGTAACCAAATGGGCCTTCGGTTGCTGGATTAGATTTGCTTGAAATTCTTTCAAACATAAATATAAAATGTGCTCTGCTATTGGGCTTTCTGATTATATGAGACCAGAAAATTCACAAGTCCAATTACCACAACTGTTTTAGGGTTGATTCCTTGTTGTAAAGCCAATGACTTTGCACTTATTCTGACTTGTATAGAAAATCTTTTTTAACTTATTTGAATATTTGATAGAATTACAATTTTTTGGAACAATTATTATTTTTCCATGTTTTATCTGGATCGAGCATTATTGGATCTCTACGAGATGTAGTTGTCTTAGGCTCCTAATAGTGTTTTTCTCCATATACAAGACTCGAATCCAGAACCTTATTTAAGGAAACATGAACCAATCTTTTTACTCATGAAAGACAAAATTAATGGATAAATTAGAAAATATTTTTCATATAAGTCTGAAAAGTAGGGCCGAAAACAAGTCGACTGAAGCCAAGTTTTAGACTATTCATCCTCAACTTGGAAACTTCATCAAGCTTGAAATTTTGTTATTGGCTTGAAAGTTTTATGAACGAGATACGAACGAGCTCTAAATCAATCAAGTACGAGTCGAATTCGAGTTATTCACTTATTTCAATGGATAAAATTAATAAAAAGTCGAGTCGAGCCAAATAACTTAGTGTCGAGCTTTGAAATTTGTTCAAACTTAGTTTGATAACTTTTCAAACGAGTCATGGATAAACTTTTAATCGACTCGAGTCCGAATCGAACTCGAGTCCGAATCGAACTCGAGTCCGAATCGAACTCGAACGGTTTATTCAATTTTCAGCCGAACGAAGTCGATAACCAACCAAATGGGCTTGCTAAACCCAGCGTAGCCCAATTAAAAACAAGAAGACGTAAAACGCGCAGATCTGACATGGTCTCTTCTCTGCTTCTTGAGTTGAAATCAAATTGACAGACAGTCTCTTGGAGCTTCAATTTGAATCAGATTTCGTCTGGGTAAGTTACTTATTTCTGCTCTGTTGAATTGAAATCTCTTCTTTTCTCATGAGAATGCCGGATTTTTTCTTAGCTACGCGAAAATGGAGCCTCTGGGATTGTGGTTGATGCTGGTGGGTTCGCTCCGATTAGCCTCCGTCTGGTTCGGCTTCTTCAAAATCTGGGCTCTTCGACTCGCCGTCTTCTCCGCTACCACCAGTGAGCATTTCTTGTTTCTCTCAATTTTCCCTTCATTTTCCTCTTTTGTTGCTCCAAATGTACTGTCCATTTTGGTTTGAAAAATTGTCATGCTAAGGAGATAGATTTAGGAGAGTGAGTGATTCATACCTTCACTCAAATCAAGTCGTAATTGAAGAAAACTGCAAAATGACAGAGATCACTCTTGGTGTAGGAATTGAATTCATTAAACAGAGTTGGTTTTAATGATGAAGCAGAAGTAGTTGTGTGTATTCAAGATGGATCTGGATGGTCTCGTTTGGAATAAACTGTTTCGATTAACTGTGGTAGTTGGATAATTATCTAATTATTGAGATCAAACAATTGCAGCTAAACGTCATTCCCTCGATCTTTGCGCCATGTCAATATCATCAATTAATCTACAATTTCTGTATTTGCACTTTGAAATTTTAAGCAGAAATGAGAAACCAGAGCAATTAGTTTCTAGTAAATACTCCCTCCGTCCTGAATTAATTGGATCATTTCATTTTGCTATTTCACAGTATTTAATCTATGATTTTTTTCAGCGATGTTTAGATGTTTAAAGTTAAAAAACTTACATGTCAATCATAATTTACAACATATTTTTTCTAAGTATATTTTTTAGGGAATTTTTTTCATTACTTATCTTTATGAAAATTTGGGTCAAACATTGAACTTTGAAATATGAAAGCCAAATGGACCAATTAATTCAGGACGGAGGGAGTATAATACTCCTTCAAGTCAAACTTTGTTAAAAAAGTCAACTATCATAACTAATTTGGGTGAAGGGAGTTTTAGGGCGTTTAGTTGTGGAAAAATTTCCAACTTTTCTTCTGATTTCCTTTGTAAATATTTGGATGTATAACTAATTATTAATGAATGGAAAACCTTGTTTTCCAAATTTTAGGAAACTCATATGTTAAAATGGAAAACCTTGTTTTGAAGGTTTCCGTTTTAATCCTAGAGCTTTCTAAAGTTTGGAAAACAAGGTTTTCCATTCATTAATAATTAGTTATACACCAAAGTATTTACAAAGAAAATTGAGAATGGAAAAGAAGGAAAAGAAGGAAAATTTTCCACAACTAAACGGAACCTTAGTGTTTTTATATGAACCGTTATTCTTATACATGAACTGTTATAGTTTCATAGATGATTAAGAAAGCAAAAATTCTCAGGTCATATTGGATATTTCCTCTCTTGATTAAGTATCACACTGCACCTTCAGAACTATTTTATCCAGTTACATGGATGCACGCTTTTATCTCATGTACTGTAAACCTTAACAGCTGGTTACCTGATTTTTATTATTATCTTGCAGTGACTGAAGTTCATGGGAGAACATTTGGAGTTTGGACGCTTCTAACTTGCACTCTGTGCTTCCTTTGTGCATTTAACCTCGATAACAAACCTCTATATCTAGCTACTTTCCTGTCCTTTGTATATGCATTTGGTCATTTTTTGACTGAATATCTCATCTATAACACCATGGCCATTGGAAACTTGACAACCGTTGGGATTTTCGCTGGTATGTCTATTTGTCTATTTATTTTTAAAACTACTTGTTATTTCAAACTCTTTTGTGATGTCATTTTACTTACTACGGAGTTTTGTTCTGGTAATTTAATGTTAACAATTGGAGAAGGGAGCATGAGAAACTGCATATTATCTTTGGCTTGTGTTTTAGTTTGTGTTTAATTGTTCTCTAAAACTCAGTGGCAGTAAGGGCTTGTCACAGAGTTATTCCTTCCCTGCTTCAGTTTGAAATTTAACTGTGTTTCGGGTTGCATCAGTTTCAGGTCGGATAATGGAACTTCATTCGTTTCAATTTCAGGCACATCAATAATTTGGATGTTGCTGCAATGGGATGCCCATCCGACAAGAAATATCAAGCGTGCTTGAAAATTGAGCTCCTCCTTTAGCAATCTTTTCTGTATAATCCAAAAAAACTGGACATTCTTGGTGATCTGTATCATACCAGGTTAGTGAACTGTGTTCTACAAGGTTGATACCCCCACCTGAAGGAATAAGGTTCAGACATCCAAAGTGGCTTCTCATGCAATTAGTGAACCAAATCCTAGAGCATCCATATTTGCTTGGTGAACAGTTGTTATGTAACTTGTAGCAGCGTTGAAAACGAGTCGAGCCGATTCAACTCTAGGTTGTTTAATTATTTTAAGCTTGAAATTTGTGTGTGGCCTGAAATTTCTATGAATGAGCTCGAACGAGTTTTAAGTTAATCAAGTTTGAATCGAGCTTGAGTTGTTCAAGTATTTCAAAGAAAAAAGTTAATATAAAGTTGAGCTGACTATCATAGAGTTCAAGCTTGGTTTGAAATATGTATCGAGCTTAAAATTTTGTTCAAATTTGGTTTGATATTTTTTCGAATGAGTCACGAACGAGCTTTAAATCGAGTTGTTCGTTCAGTTTTCACCTTAACTTGTACTCTAAGCACCATGATTTGGTAGAGAGATGGTTTAGCAGTTCCCTTTAGCTTGATGAGTTCTGTTTTTATGTTTTTATGTTTTTAGTGAATCTTTTATGAACACCCTCTACAAAACTGAGTGTTTGTTGTTATATTCAGATGACTTTTGTTTTTTTTTAAGAGGATAGATTGTCAATAGACTTGGATGCTAACAGGTCTAGATGACATTCTTGTTTCATTGTTTTAGTTGTTTATGTTTGTTCACTTTTATTACTATCTCTATGTATTGCCTTGTTCCTTAATCTGCTGTTGGAGATACTGACATTTCTCACTTGTTTGTTGAGACCCCTGGAAAACATGCGCACATCTCATTTCTTTAAATTGAAGCCATCCATTGATTTGTGACTCATGAATCTGTTGTCACCATTTTATCTCAAAGCAAATTGTGACAACTGATGAGCTCTTTAATCCAATCTCTTAATACCAGCGGTAAACCGCACCTAATAACCCTATAATAAAATTCGGTTAAACCGCACCTAAGAACCCTATAACAAAATTCGGCTAAACCGCACCTAATAACCCTATAACAAAATTCGGTTAACCGAACATTAAACGTATAACAGAATAGCTCGAATTGAATCGACCATTTTCATTCGGTTATGTTGTTAATTCGGTTTTTGACCGTGAACTTGCTCAAACTCTAGGTTTTCTTTTTTCTTTTAACGGCAAGACAAATTTATTGAAACAAAGAAAGATAAAAAGTACAAAGTCTCGAGGCTTTTGAGACAAAAGGCAAAGAGAAAAGTACAAAGTCTCAAGGCTTTTGAAACAAAAGCCAAAGATAAAAGTATAAAGTCCCATAACTTAATTAATCTTGCTCTATTCTTCAACTAAAGATATGACATGATCAATTGAATTTCAGAAAGGATATGAAGATGATTCCAAGGTTTCCCCCTTCATTACTGGGTTATCCTTCCTTTCCAATCAGGCTCCAAAAGTATGTAATTAACTTGGTGTTTTTCGAATTCTAGGCACTTATACATTAGCCACACCCTTGATCTTATCATGATAAGGCTTTGGTGTTACTTTACTAGTAATTAATACTAACTCGATCCCTAAATATTCACTATATGTGGTCGTTCCGCGTTTTACCGCGATCTCTGTTACGGCGATTACCGCAGTACAAGACAAAAAGTAGTAAATGATGCGGCGCAATAAGTTATTATTATGACTATTACTGCAATTGCGCCGTCGTAAGATATTTATTACGGCGTTTATCGCAATAAAACCGCAATAGATCGCACATTTCTCCATACGGGTTAATTTTCCCACCAACCCATACCTACCAACAAGCATACTGTAGCCGTAATGCGGCTTCACCCGTAGTAAAAGGTCTATATATATACGCCTCAACATCTTCTTTCAACTCATGTTTTCAACACCTAGACGAAAATTTAGGTTGGAGAAGTCCATTGAAGTTTCATCATCAACTCTTCTTGTTGTTTATAAACACACATATAGTTCATAGGAAGAAAAGAAAGAGATAAACACATATAGTTCATAGGAAGAAAAAGAAGAGATAAAGAAAACGAAGTCACTTGAATTTTGAAGACACCAATCTTCATGTTTTTTTTTTTTTTGAAATTTAAAGTTTCCACGTGGGACCTAATAAGAATAATTAACTAATTGGGTGCGGTTTGATTATTGGGTAAGGAGCTCCGACCAAGCCGCAGACAGCGTGTGTATAGAGAAAAGAAAACAATTGTGCTCAATTAATCAAGTGCGACGACAATCACATGTTACGTTAAAAAAATTGGTTCTTTTTGGAGGTATTGATTCTCCATCATTGCTCCATTTGCACTCACTCACAAGTCACACACTTCGAAGAGTAATGATCAACTTGTTTGTGTCTAGTTTTTCACTTAATTATCTCTAATGCTTCTTTTCTATTTGAGACAAAGACTCACTCTTTCTAGGTATGGTGAGTTCCTATTCGATCTTATCCTATCTAAAATCTGTTGATCACACATTTTTCTTTTTATTTTGGCACAACTAAACAAGTATAAGGTATTGGGGAGTCTTGCACATAAAGGATCAGTGAGGGAGGTGTGTGGGGATTGGAGGTGGCAACTGCCACCCCTAAATTTTTATAAATATAGAGATATATAATGGAGTACAATTTAGATTAATTGGGATTAAATTTCATATTCTCTATAATTATAACCTAGACTCAATAATCCATTATCTAATGAGAACTAGATCCAAACAAATAAATAAAACTCTACCCCAATCTAAACATAAAATTTGATTCCTAAAATATTATGGATGTGTTGTTTCTGAAACTTTTGACAACAAATTGTTCTTGACAAAATATTTTTTCATTAGAGGTAAATGTTAATTTTCTCTATGACAAGTGAACAAAAGAAATCACATTCTTTCTTCCAAAAGAAAATGTTGAACATTCATAAACTTAAAACTTCATTAATCACACCTAAAAAGATAAGGTGCAAGAAATTGTAATAAATGAATATTATCTCTGATTCGTGAATTATGTAAAAAAATTCGAAGCTACATGTATTATTTTAGTAAGAAATTGAAAATAATTTTTGAATTTTTTTAAATCGATATGAAGTTTGTGAGAGGAAAAGATTGGTGACAAAAATTTATTTGTCTTCTTCTTCTTCTTCTTCTTCTTTGTTTTGTTTTGTTTGTAAAAGAGTAATTTTTATGTCAAGGATTTGAAGGAGTATTATATTTCTTCTGTCCCACAAAGATTGTAGGATTTGTTTGGGCACAATTATTAAGGAAAATGAAAGAGTAGTTGTAGGTTAACCTTTTTACCTTTGCTATAAAAAAGGTGTATGAAAAAATGTTTAAAATTGTAAGAATAAGTAAGGTAATTTAGTAAAGGTGATGGTGAAATTTTTCTATTTTAAGAAAGTTGACAACGTTTGTGAGACAATAAAATATAGTAATGTTGATAACCTTTGTGGGATGAATGAGTATTAGATTTTGATAGCTTTTTTTTTTATGGGTACATTTTGATAGTTTTTAATATGTACTCTTGTGCTAATTTTAGACTTTCAAGTGACTTTTAATGTGTATATAATTTTTCTTCTTTCTTGATTAACTCGTTTAAATTTTACTCGTCAAATTACATTAATGAAAAAGAATAATATTTGCAGTTCTCTGTCACCTCTAACCCCGAATCCTGGCTTCGCCACTGTAAAGGACCAACCGTGATATCTCCATAACTAATTCCCCTTCTCCCACCAGAATATCAACAGGAAGATCGGGAGAGGTCAGAATCCGGAGAAGAGCAGCATCCTCGCCCTGTCCCGGAGACACATAGGAAAAAGGGATACCAAATCCCCATCGACATAAAATCCTTCCAGTGCTCGGACGGGGGCACCAAGATAGTTTCCCTAGCAGATCACCCCTAGTGGCATGGGAGGGCCACTACTAGAAAAGCTGTCAAAACCAACGGGCTGAACCAACGGGCAAATTAACCTGTTGGTACGTACCAACAGGCT
>JBBYHH010116960.1:0-14700 GCA_038382905.1 Daphne laureola
AGTTCAGACGTCGCCAGCCGCCTTAAGTAGCCGCTTCCGCACAGTAACCGCCTGACAGCATGGTGGTGGTGGTGACAACATGCTCACTTATAAGAGGTCATATCACCTTGAAGTGGTTGGCTACTCGGATTCAGACTACGCCGAATGTGTGGACTCAAGAAAATCCATATTCGGTTACATGTTTCTGCTGGCCGGAGGAACAGTTTCATGGAAGAGTAGAAAGTAGTCTGTCATTGCTACTTCCACTATGGAGGCTGAATTTATTGCATGTTTTGAGGCCACTGTTCATGGATTGTGGTTGCGGAACTTTGTCTCAGGACTCGAAATTGTCAACAGTATTGCCAAGCCACTGAGAATTTATTGTGATAATTCTGCAGTAGTCTTATTCTCTAAGAATGACAAGTACTTGAAGGGTGCAAAACACATGGAGCTGAAGTACTTGTGGGTCAAGGAAGAAGTGCATAAACAAAGAGTGTTTATTGAACATATCGGTATTGATCTAATGATAGCGGATCCGTTAACTAAGGGATTATCGCCCAAAACATTTACTGGACATGTTAAACGGATGGGCATAATAGAAAAGTCATTGTTAACATAATGGTTTGATATGTATACGTATGATAGTTCTGCTCGAATTGATGACACTTGAGAATTCATTTAATGTTATGTTTCTGCTTATTTACTTAGAGCATCTCCAACAGCTTCTCTAAAAATTTTCCCAAAATAGAGAGACAATAGCCATATTCTCTAAAAAAAAAATTATTCAAACTCCAACAGTTTCTCTATTTTGAAGAATCATGCATTTATTACAATAATAAAATATTATATATATTTGATTAATAATTAATAAATTATTTGGAAAGAGGAGAGATGAGAGAGATGAAAGATGTTTAAACCAATGAGAAGTAATTTAGGGAGAAGAGAGAGGAGAGATGTTTAAAAAAAAAATGGATTTGAGGAGACTCTCCAAAATTTAGAGAATGCTCCAAATTTGGGGAAGAATCCTCATTTTTTCCCTCATTCTCCATTTTGGAAAATGAGACGGGGAAGTTGTTGGACCAAAAAAATGTTCAAAACTCTCCAAAAGTGAGCATATCAAGAAAATTGAGAATCTGTTGGAGATGCTCTTATACATGTATAGTTATGGTTTGAGGATTATTATTCCGCTCATTGATGAATTGAGGATTATAGTTAGCCTCACGTAAAGTAGATGATTAAAGTTTTCCTCGATTACTGTTAAATTTGAGTTGAGTTGTGATACATGGAAGGAATTATGTCGATTAAATGACTTGTGACCGCTATGAACCTATCATTTCAATTCAGTTAAAGATGATGACTTGAAGGGTTCAATGTAAAGTGTGCACTTATGGTTTGAATCGTCAAGTCGTCACATGAGCCAAGTGAGAGATTGTTAAATTGTTTTTAATAATTTTATTAATATGACACATGTAAATAATGGGTTAATTCTAATTGGACTAGTCCTAATATAATGACTATTGAGATTAAGAATTAGAATTAAAATAGGATTAGGTTTCACTACCCTCTTCCTTATAAATAGTGGGTGTTGGTATTAAACCTGACCACCACCATACATAACAGAAAAGAGTACCTTCGGCACCATCAAAGAACGCACGGAAAGAAACTTACAGTTTGAGTTCTACTCAAAAAATAAAAAATAGCATTGATCGGGGTTAATCCTAATTATTGTATTTAATTTTATGCCAATCAATCTCATTAGAATAATCCTGTTTTATGATGGATCGAAAAGAAATAATCTAACAGATTTAAAAAAAAAAAAAAAAAAAAAAACATTTGTTCAAACGTTGTCGATGAGGAACATTAAAAAAACCCCATTTGGAAAATTAATGCGATTCATCAAGCTTTCTCTTAATGGTTTTCTGGAGAACAAATTAAAAAATGACCTTCGATCCTTTTTATTAAAAGAGAAAAGTGTTTTCAGTTTTCATGAAATACAGGAAAACGTTTAAATGTGTAAAAGAACGTTTTCTCAAGTTAAAAACAATGTTTCATTGCTAGAAGGAAAACATGTGTTCAATGGTAGAAAAACATTGATGCTAATGTCCTTTTTTGCTTCAATAACGTAGAAGGTGCTAATTTTATCATATGATTCATTGTTGTATTTTAATCATTTTCGTCTATTTTTATAATTAATTTTAACGAATCTAATTAAAATTATTTTTTTACTCTTGTAATTTTTTTACTTTACTTAATTTATAGTTCCCCTAAATTTTTAATCTTTAAATTTAATTCATTACAAAAAAATCCAAAATCTTTCGTCTTCCTCTTCCACTCATTTTCTACGATCTAAACCTTGGACTCATTCTCCGCCACAACTCCTATGTAAACAATCCCGAATCCACTTTTCCTAGCTTCTTGCTCTCATGGAAATTGTTGGTAGCACTGACTTCTATCCTCCATCATCGCATTTGAGCTCCTCAGCTCGCATCCAAAAAGTGGAAGCCCAAAACTAAAGGGTGAAGAACCTGTAATCCGATCTGGGCCTCTTCTCTTTGTCCCCAACTGCCCCTGCGACACTCGTTCCCACGTTCTCGCTTCATTTCAACCCCTTTCTCCATTTCTCTGAAATCTGGTTTGGGTCATCGGGTTGGAAGGAGGTGAAATTGGAGCCCACGAATTGCAATGGTGGTAATGGCTCTGCAAACCCTAGAATCACTGATAGCTCATCGCTAAATAAGAACGGGAACAACAAAAGTGGGATTTTCAGTGGAATTGGGCCGGCGATGGTAGCGACCAGTTGGGGATCGGAGGGTAGGATTTTCTCCTCCACACGTAGCTGCCGTCGTCGTCGCCGTCGCAGATCTCGCGCATCCAGATCTAGTCCTTCCCGACGGTGGCGTTGTACGAGTAGCCTCCTTGGGTTCATCTGTTCATCTCCGGATGCCCATCGAGAATGGCGCCGAAAGTTCTGTTGCATGGCAAGTCTCTGTTCGCAAACACTTCAAAGCCAAATCGGACTTTGTGAAACAACTAAATATCCCAGAGGCGACGCTGGAAGGGCCCCACATATCTATTCCGGCAAATCAGTACATGAACAGTTGAAGCCGTCGCCGTCCTTTGATCCAGGTCGAAGACGTCGAAGGGCCTAAGCTGCAGATTCGAGCTTGGATATCCATTCGAATATCTCCACAGGAAAATCCAATCTTTCGGAAGAAGAAAAACTTAATGGTGGTGAGACTAAGCTAGAATTAGGTACTAATCGATGCAGAATGTGTTGTATTTGGTCGATTGTTGAGCTTCTTTTGAATTTTGTTTTGTTTTAGTTGGAGTTGAGTGGGAAGATGATACAAAGAAGTTGATTGCTGTGGGGCGAGAGAAGTTGGCCTCAGTCTCTTCTGGTGGTGGCGGTGAGGATTTCAGGGAAGCAATCCAGACATTCATGGTTTTGGAGCTTTATCTGACCCAAATGCTCGAAGCTTAAGTGTTTTAGCTATGAAGGCTGAGAAAAGGGTCGCTGTTGATGGGGCTGTTGATAGCTGGTCCAGCTCCAGCCATAGATTCTTTGTCAAGCTCAGTCCCCGCTTTGAAAAGTTTAATGCAAACAGGGTAGATCTGGTTTTGGCCAATTTTCAAGGTTGCAGATCGCAGAAAATGAGTAGAGGAGGAAGACCAAAGTTTGAGGGCTCTTTTTGCAATGAATTATACTGTGATACTAAAGTTTGTGGAGATGTAACTTAAGGATTAACATGAAAATTTTTGAAGAGTAAAAAGGTAATTTTATTTAGATTCGTAAAATGTAATAATGGAATATTGAATCATAAGATAAAATTAAAATAGGATAATTATTTTAAATAAAATCAAAATAGAACATGAATTATTTTTAGAGGATCTTTGAAGGAATTTACTCATAGTTCTTGTAAGGTCCAATGACGCATTTGGTACTCTTTTTCATGAATAATGTATATTTTTAGTCTATTTGATATTTTAAGAATTTGTCATATTTTAGTTCATTAGATATAGTTTTTTATACTATTTTGGTTCTTCTATTAATTTATGTGTTAAGTTTTCGTTTTCTTTCGCATTTTGCGCAAATATCCTTATAATTATTATCTAATTACACATTTAATAAAATAAAATCATTAATTTTTTTTAGAGAATTTACATACGAGTCCTTATATTTTATTCTCTCTCCGGTGACCCAATTGTCCTTCCCTTCTAAGAATCTCTCTGGTGTTGTTAAATGGCATTTCCTGGGGAACGTGGCATAGCTCTGACGGATGGATATCTCCGGCAACGTCCTCTAAGGCTCTGTCCCTGTTTGAATTTGGACTATACTGACTTTATTTGAGATCGATTTATCGAGGAACAAGCTAGGAGGGAGCATCGGGTTCGGACACAACTCCTGGAAACCCATTTCTTCTCTCCGGTGATTGATATATCTGGATTTGCGAGCAATTCCTTGAACAAAGCTTTGCCATTGGATTTTCCTCCTCTCGGAAAGCTCTGTTTTTTAAATGTTTCGTTCAACAACTTCATCAGCTCAATTGGTCTAAAAATTTGCAAAGATTTGGGAAATTCGCTTCTATTCACAGTGAAACCTTATTGATTTTCGGAGATTTGAAAACCTCAATTTCAAATTTCCAATGGCCAAAACCTAAACCAAAACCTCACAAACAAAACGTGAGAAATTCCGAGAAGGTAAATTCAAATTCAAGCTCAAGTTCGTCCAATATTTTGAGACACGAAGCTTCGGTTATTGGGTTATCTACCTCCTCTTGATTTGTATTCACTTTCATTTCAATCTGCGGGTTCTACTTATACAAAAGGAAACGAAGATAAGCAAGAGAAAATACAGATGGCTGATTTCTGTTAAAATAAGAACAAAGTTGCACTCAAGAACGTTTGGAACCAACTCTCTTAGCATTGATGAAAATAACTAGGCTATTAAATAGCCTTACATGAAAAGAAACTAATCAGTTAATTACTAATCTCACGTTCACAAAACAACCTACCTGGGAACTAAGAAGTGGGCATTACTTAGCAAATATTAACTAATGATCCAGTCATGGTCAGACTCCTACTCAACTAAAGACTCCCTCTCAACTAAAAACTCTTACTTAACAAACAATAACAGTATTTCTCAATCCTCAAGCACACGTCTCCAACACGTTAACAACAACTTTAACATCCTCCCCTAAATTAATTTCTCATTGAAATCAATTTATCCTAAAACTTCACAGCACTACCTCTTCTTCATCATTCAAACAAGCAAAGTTTGCTTCATTTCCCCAAGTGGGACATTCATACTGGAGATGCCCTAATTTATGGCACCTATAACATTCCATTAAGGCATTTTTGAAACTTTGTCTTCCACGACCTCTTCCTCTGAAGTTACCACGCCCTCTTCCTATAAAGGCAGCATTTCGATCATATGTTACTTGTAAAACTTGTTCTTCCCCTGCATCAACATGTGCCAGCATTCTTTGCTCATGCACCAAGAGACTACTTTGCAATTCATCAATTGTCAAATTTTCCACATTATTGGACTCCTCAATAGAGCAAACAACATAATCAAACCTTACTATCATGGATCGCAATATCTTCTCAACGACCACTTGATCCTCCATTTTCTCACCATATGCCTTCATTCGGTTCGCAATTGCAAGCGTCCTACAGAAGTACTCGTTCACCTTTTCTCCTCCCTTCATACCATGGACTTCAAACTCTCTGAGGAGAGCTTGCAAATGGGCTCTCTTCACCCTGGTAGAGCCTTGGTACTTCTGCTTCATGGCATCCCAAATTCCTTTCGTCGTTTCCTTGTTCAAGATCGTCTCCATAATCGTTCTGTCGATTGCCTAGAAAAGGTAATTCTTTACCTTATGATCTTTGAGTATGACGTCTTCTCTCAACTTTCTTCTTGCCTCTGTTTCTGCTGCTGCAACCGCTGGAACTCCATTTTCCACCAGTTGCCAAAGCTCCTTGGATCTGAGGAAATTTTCCATCATCATTATCCAATAATCATAATGACCATCGAACCTAGGAATAGCGGGCTGGACAGAGCTGCTTTTTTCCGCCATCGCTTTCTCACACAAGAACAATCTTCACAGTGTTTCACTCTTTGAATGATCAGATATCAGCTCTTGATCGATGAGGCTCTGATACCAATTTTTAAAATAAGAACAAAGTTGCACTCAAGAACATTTGGAACCGACTCCCTTAGCATTGATGAAAACAACTAGGCTATTAAATAGCCTTACATGAAAAGAAACTAATCAGTTAACTACTAATCTCACGTTCACAAAACAACCTACGTGGGAACTAAGAAGTGGACAATACTTGCAAATATTAACTAATGATCCAGTCAAAGTCAGACTCATACTCATACTCAACTAAAGACTCCCACTCAACTAAAGACTCTTACTTAACAAACAATAACAATATTTCACAATCCTCAAGCACACGTTAACAACAACTTTAACAGTAAATGAGTAGTGATCATGTAACAACAGTTTAATGATCCTTGTAATTAATCATGATCCACGTAGTTAAACATATTGATCTCAGTATGTATTTAATTATCCAAGTCTGAATTTCTTAATTAATTCAGATGGACGGTACAAAAATATATCGACGGCTAAACAGACATTGAAAAAAACATCAAAACACATGACATGTGGATCTCTTTTTCTTCATCTTCTTTATTTCTTTCCATTACACTAATTATTTGTAATTTTTTTATTATAGAATAAAAATATACATTTTCTTTAGTTAAGATGTGGGAGATAGAAATTGCATAAGTGTAAATAAAGTAAAAACTAAAGCACATCATAAGCGCTAAATATAATAGCGCATCTTAACTTGAACCATTAGTATTAGTCAAACGTTCTTGTTAATGAGTGCTCTGAGACACTTCTTAATGATATTTTTTTTTTATTTTTTTTATATAAATATTTCTTTATTTTGTTTCACTATAATTATTACATGTGTAGAAAGCTATACAAAAAGAAAAAAACTTACCCTTTAAAAGTGCTCATGTGACGATCATTAATATTTCTCTAAAGACCCAACACCCATGTATTATAAGTACCATAATATACTATTCCTTTCTTTGGAAGTTTTCTACCTTTTTTTTTCATTATTTCATTTATGAGTTTATTTCTTCCAAATTTTAACATACAAAATCAAATAATTTTAATAACGAGCTAATGAGTCTCCTTCTTTTTGTCACTGGATTTTTCAATGAAATTCGTCGTAACACTCATAATGATCAAATTTACAAAGAATGTAAATTATAAATTAATACTACATATTTTTGGTTTCTAAAAGTTTTAGGTGGGAGGAGTAGAATCGAGTGATGCCTCTCATCGAGGATAGATTTAGGTGGAAACCCTGTTTAAATTTTAATAATTTAGTCTTTTTTTAGTTTTAAACTCCACATTCAAGTTTTTAACATTATGGTCGTAAAATTTTTTATTAAATTTTCTAACATCTCACTTTTTTTTAACATAATGGTCCTCTCGAGTGGTGCCTCTCATCGAGGATAGATTTAGGTGGAAACCCTGTTTAAATTTTAATAATTTAGTCTTTTTTTTTTTTTTATATAAAGAGGGTAGGAGGTTGGGAATACGAGAAGCTCGAACTCGAGATCTCTTACAAGTGTCTACATAAGCATTGATCACTAGACCAAATGCTCAGGACAATTTAGTCTTTTTTTAGTTTTAAACTCCACATTCAAGTTTTTAACATTATGGTCATAAAAGTTTTTATTAAAATTTCCAACATCTCACTTTTTTTAATATAATGGTCATCTAACACTGTTAAGTGCCATATGAGCCATCTATCCGTCGCCACCTGTTGAAGAGACCATTATTTTGGACTAAAAATATACACGTTGAGTAACGTTTAAGACTTAATTGTTAGTTTACAAAATTACATGAGTTAATCGTTAAAATGAGAAAACTTGTAGAACTAAAAAAGCACTACTTCCCCTGCAAAATGGTCCACTTTACGAAGTTTGAGGAGTAATACAGGTTAAATTAAAGTACAAGGGCGGAAGTGTTCGATTTAATAGTGGTTAGGGCAAAAGAAGATGGTTTTCCGGTCATTTTGGTGATAGAACACAACACAAGACACAGGAACAGAGTTCGTGTGGCACCGCCGTCGACGTTCATCTTCACTTGGAACTTGCAGAAACCACAAATTCTGTTAACTGGATCATTCATGCTCTGCTCCCAATTCCCTGTTATCATCTGGCATGTCTCTCTCTTTTCAATTCTTCATCTTTTTTGTTTTCCCAAAAAAAAAGTGTAATTTTCTCTACTAGATTTCGGTGTACAACTTGATCTCGCTCGTTTGAAACCTTTCTGGTAATCCTGTGAACAAGCCATGGATGAGGATTACCGAGTACACCATCGTTCGTGATGCTTTCCTTTTTTGATTAAATCATTTAAAAAAAATAAAGTTTGATTTTTTTTGTTTTTAATTTATTTATTTTTTTCATTTCACTTTTTCTCTTTGCGTTTTACACTTACTTTTAGCTCCATCAATATGAATTTAAGAAAATAACACAGTTTTAGAAAGCATAGTTGCAAAGTTCTAAGGTTTTTGGGATAACTGTGTAGTATTATGAGATGTGCAAGGTTTTTGGTGTTCTCTGACTGAATTGAGTTCTTCCAGGATAATGCTGTGCTGTTAGAACAAAACTGCAGGCAGGTTAGTTGACTGGATGTGGAGTCCTTGTGTTTGAAAGACAAGAAGACAGCCATGAAGCTGATGCAAGTGTTGAAATCCAGACACTCCCAGCCTTTGCTTCCTGGCTTGGTCGGGCCATTGCAGTCCCGGTCATTCGAGCAAGATCATGTCCGCTGGGATTCGAGTGCGAAACCAGTGAAGTACAAGTATCCGCAGGTTTATGATCCGTATGGTCCTAGACCGCCACCATCTGATAAGATTCTCCAGCTGGCTGATCGTATCGCTGCTCTGCTTCCTGATGAACGCAAGCAGATGGGCAGCATGCTCCAAGAGAGGCTAACCCTTCCCAAACTCCAGCCGATTTTGTTGGAAGGAGTGGACCTGGGCAGTGGAGGAAGAAGTGCTGCACCTGAAAATGTCGAGGAGAAGAAGGAGAAGACAGCGTTCGATGTGAAGTTGGAGAAGTTTGATGCTGCTGCAAAGATCAAGGTCATCAAAGAAGTGAGGGCTTTCACCAATTTGGGTCTGAAGGAGGCAAAAGATCTGGTTGAGAAAGTGCCTGTTTTGCTTAAACAAGGTGTGTCCAAGGAAGAAGCCAACGGCATAATCGAGAAGTTAAAGGCTGCCGGAGGCATTGCAACCATGGAATAACTGCAGATTGGATTTGGTTCTATGATTAGCAGTTTGGAACGAAGGAGTTTCTTTTCTTTCAACTGATATTTGGCCTTGTTTCTTTTATCTGGATATCCCATGGGGATCAGTTTTCCTCATATTGTTGTCAACTTTAAAGTTAGGTTTTGCAAAAATGGCTAATACATTTCACTCATCTTTGGACAAAATTCAGCGAACTTCTTACCGTTTCTTTTGGACAAAATTCTAGAAATCCGTAGTGATATTGGATGTCCAAGGTTCAGGTAACCAATACTAGTACTCTTTACCGCTGCAAATACTTGAGAGACGATCAACAAGGATGTTATTATGAATGAGTAAAGGCAGCCACATGAAGGGCACCCAAAGGAACAACAAGAGAAACAACAGTTCACAACAGATACCTGCATAAATAAATGGAATACAGCCGTCCTATCTAACCAGAGGAAGAGCTGGACATCGAGCTGACCTTTCCCAACAGACCCTTAATCTCCCTCTCCAGGTTGGCTTTTGTATCTGGAGAAAGACGCTCACCTGAATTCTGCAGCATCGATGTCATGATCTCTAGATTTTGCTTTATCATGTCGATATTAGAGTCCTCCTTCGGCTGCATCGTTGAACCAGGTGACTTGGAAGAGCACTTGAATGTCTTCACAGGTGGTGGTGGAGAACGCATACCAGATGGCTGTTGGAGCTGAAAATTAGTTAAGGTTGCACCGAATGGGTTGCTCTTCTCTAAACTTTGAATTGCTTCAGCGGCATCAGCAAACCTCATGAACCCAACATGGGCAGTACTAAAATCTGTCAGCAATTGCACCTGCGATTCTATCAAAGACCCGAATCTGGAGAAGGTTGAAATGAGAACTTCCTTTGATGGCATGGAAACACCATGGGCAAATGTCAATATTAGAGTAGCAGCGAGAGATCCAACATTGGCTGCAAGCATTTCTGTTTTCATTCTCCTCCTCCTCTTCTTTACGAGTTTGACTTCAGGACAATGGCCATCCCCGCTCCGAACATCTTTCCCCTTGAAGCCCGGTTCAGCACTTGCTCCGTTTAAATCCGGCAGGACATTCATGGGCATCAAACCAGGATTCGGAATTGATGCTTTTGGTTTCCTAATCCTCCTCTTTCTGCCAGGCTCACCTTGGGCTGGAAGTAAACTGATCCCTATTCCTGCAGAAGCAGGACTTCCAACAGAGTCCGCAACGCAAACAGCAGCAGTCTCTTCATCACATCGTTTGCCAAGCATTGTGCTGGAAGGGCCTGTTACTGTTGGATCTAACGAAACTGAAGCAAAGCTAACATTTTTCTCACAAGCATCAGGCAACACGGCAGCTGTTGTAACTTCAGAATGCTCGGAACCAACTGAGTTTTTCTCCCTCTTCATTTGATCAGAATTTTCAACCTGTGAAACTGGTGAAACACGATTTCCATTTAAATCTGGTATGTCAGCAGCTTTTTGGGACCCTGAGGTTGCTGAAGTTGTATCACCTCCAACAGGCTGCTGTACTATTGCTGGGGTGCAGTTAACTGAAAAGCTACTAGTCTCGATCTTAATACTAACATCTGATGGAGAAGTAGGCAACTTCATCGTTTTTGCAGAATTTGCATTCCTCCTTCTACTTTGCTTCTTAATGACATCACATGATGCTAACTTTCTCATCTGAGGCTCTGAGAAGGAAGTGGGGCTAACTTCATTTCTGTCATTCTGTGAAAGGGTTAGATCAGTAGCTGAAAACTCACCCGAGCAGTCCATGTTCCTGCAATATTTCTCATAGATGCGTTCATCTCGGTATATAGAGATTCTGAATCTGGAAAAAAACCACTCAATACTGTCAAAGGTTTTATTCCCTACTGGATACATACAATTAACAGATGCAAGATGGAGTTCAGCGAGAAGCTCAGACAAAGATGAATTTACAAGGCCCGGGTAAGCAGATATGTCTGCCATGTCTAGAAACTTATTTAACCAATTCTTCTGGAACTTCTTGGTAGCACTTTTCGGCATTGTAGGGTATCCAGTAAATTGGTAGGAAACTGGCGGATCCACGCACTTAGGGGAAACTTGATTACCCTGAGAGTCTTTATTTTCATCAGGCAACCTTTTCTGTTCCAAGTTTACATAGGGGTATGACAAGTACTTGCTCTTCTTCCGCTCTCTCATCTCAGTTGAAAATTCGCGGCACTTATTTTCATTTTTGCCGATCGTGGTGGAAAGTTTGGTCAGCTTATTCTTCTGTGCATCTCCCGAAAAATCATGGGAGCCTTTAAGACCTTCACTTTTTGTGGCACCATTTATTAGTTCCAAAGACTTCTTTCTCTTCTTGGAGTTGATGCTCTGAGCCCGTTGCATGACCCTATTCTTTTCTGGGTGTCCAGAGCCCTTATTCTTTCTATCTGCTAAACCACCACTCTCTTTATCATTTGTCCCATCCCAAAGCTGATGCATGGGCAATTGGCAATGCCCTACTGAACTATAGAAGGCTGCCAGATGACTTTTTGCAACAGTTAGCTTCAAGATGCTAATACTTGAACCAATCTGTGCAAGCCCTTTCACTTCTGATAGAAGCTTTGCAGGTTCAAATAGAGGAAAATAAAACTCACCAAAATCACGAAATCCTGTCTGCTGCGTGAGGCCCAACAACTTAGTTTCGGAATTAATTCCAGTCAGTTTATTTTTTTTCAATATGCAAGAACAAGTCATGTCCAATTTCAGAATATTGCCAAAATCTGCACTGGCCTTTTCCACAGCAGCAAGAAAGCTTCTAGATCTATTTTTCCCAAGCGTCCGCTTGAAGTTCATATGAAATGGCTTCAGTTGAGATGGGTGGCACCAACTGACACGACCATATCCATAATACTCTACTAGCAGTTTACCGCTGTGGTTGCTGTCCTGACCAGACATCGGCGACTCTGATGGATCAAGAATCTTTCCAGGCCACCAAGTTTCACTCTTTGTTTTGGCCCATACAACATCACCGAAAAGAAACACATATCCCGGGATATCAATCACCTGCCCAACTCCTTGGCGGGACCTCTCATTGTTCAAATGCAACCCATCACCATTGACTTCCCCGGAATCATTGGGATTCACAGAGGTTAGAGAATCAGAAAAGTCCACAAAAAGTTGTATATTTTCTCCAGAAATGTCTATCCTAGTGAATTCAATCCCATCTTGCCTAACTTCGTCTCTCTTGCCAGCAATGTCTCCACTCATACTCCCCCCATACCCTGCAGAAGCACAATCTAGCCCAACATTATCACCACCTTCAGTCACACTTTTCTCTGGACTATCTCCAGACTTCAGGCGACCGTTTTCTGTCCCCAAATCCACATTCCCAGATTCCTTGTCAACAAGACCAGCATTTTCAACTTCTGGAATGTCTATTTCAGCCCCCCCAACACCAGCCTCCCCTAAACCGGACACTAGCACTGTCAGATTACCTTTCAAACCGGACAACGCAGTAGACCCAAGAAAGGATGCTGGGGTTTTAGCATCTGGGTCTTCATCTTCTAGGGTTTCTGGGGGTTTAGGGTTCTCCATTTCCAGGTCTCAGACGATAAACTCCAAAGCTGAACGAAGAAACGATTCAGAACCGATATTAAAGAGACGAAAGGGAAAACGGAAATTGAACTGTAGCACGCGCGACATGCGTAAGAGCTTGAAGAAGAAAAAACATAGAGTACCTGAAGAAATAAAACTTGGCATTCGCATTTCTCGTTGAGACGACAACTCAGAAAATCGGCATGATCAGACGCGCTTGAAGCTTACCAAGATCGAAGCTTTTATTCTTTCTCGTTAATGGGTGATGAGAGAATCGGTGATGGATTATTATGTAAGTACAGTATGAGGAGAGTCCTGAGTGACCAAGAAATTGAGTAGTGGAAGTGGAACCATTGTGCAAGACGTGCGGCAATTGGGCAGTAGAGTTACGGCAGGGAGTTGGGTTTAGGAATTTATGGCGTACTCATAGTAATTGCAATCCCCTTACCGCATTCCAACAATCTCCCCCATTTTTTTAATATCTACCATTTTAGAGAATATTTGATATGTTTTTAATTTAACAGATTCTTTATTCTATTCTTTAAAATAGAGAATAATGAAAAAAAAATTAAAATTTCGTCATATTTGAAGGGTTGGTCAAATATATGGTAAATCGTTTGTCTTTAATGTTTCACAATTTTCAAAGAAAAAAATACTTATATTTTTCTCCATCACTTTCTCAGATCAAAATCAAAAAGTAAAAAGAAAACAACTAAATCAATTCTTCTTCTACTGCTCTGCATCTTTTTTGGATTCTCTCTCAACACATATCCATTGTTCTCTGTTGATGAATTGGTGGGGTTGTTGTGACTCTCAAAATCCCCCTCATCATTGTTGAAAAATTGAAGTTTTTTTTAGCGAGTTAATATCACATATATCACTGGTAGGATTTTTTTTTTTCATCGTCACTTTTTAATGAAAAAAAATTTATGAACCTCTTCTCTTCTGCTAAATAATATTATAAAAATAAATATATGGATTCTTTTTTCTATTAAAGAACAATGGTGGAAAAAATAAAAATCCGCACACAATATATGTATGTGATATTAACTCTTTTTTTACCGCTCTTCTTCTTCTTCTTCTCCATCAGAATTATTAGTATAGTTGTTCTAATTGTTGATGTTGCTTGAAAGGTGAGACCTCATATGTCCACCTAAAGATCTTCCACTTGGGAAGCTCTTTCTGCAGAACTTACAAACATGCTTGTTGAATTCCTGAGCTGCTTCCATTGATGAACACTTGAATTGAACACGAACAGAACATAGGACTCTCTCTTGGATCAGAAAACAAGAACCAATCTTGCTCCACAATTAAAACCCATCTCAAGATCTGATCTTTACAAGCTTTTAGCTTGGTTGCTTTGTGGTGGAATGGAAGGAGAGTGAAAGAAAGTTTGTGTATTTTGGTCTTCTTTTTCAGCTGAGCACCGCTGCTGCATCCCAGACCAATCTCACTGTCAAAACCTCCAATTGCAGGGACCCATCTGCTCTAGGGCCACCGGTGCACCGATTCCGGCAACCCCTCCATCCAACCACTTCTAATTTCAGCTCGACCTGACGCAAGCCCGCCGGATCTGGTTCGATGAACCAACGTCGTTTCAGCCCTCCCTCTGCCATAATCGGTCGTTTCTCCACCGCCATATTGCTCCCTACTCTCCGATGTGCCGTCTCCATCCATCTCCGCCGCCATAAGCGACTGAATCGCCGCCAGCCTCAGCCACCATCGAACTGCTCGTTCTTTTTCTTTTCAAAGAGAATATGTTACCAAAAAAAATAAAAAATCTCAAATAAAAAATAACTCATTCATTATTAATAAAAGATGTTGAATATTTTATT
>JBBYHH010117070.1:0-14698 GCA_038382905.1 Daphne laureola
TACGTTCTCTTGTATAAAAATTATATTTAAATACAAATATTATCTATTATCTTATACTTTTGTTTCATATTTGATAACTTTTTTGGATATTTTAGACTCAATTTAAAATTAATATGAATAATTTTGGAAGATAATTAAAAAAAAATACATATGTGATAAAGAATAATGACTCAAAAATAAAATTATAAAGTTAGAAGGTTGTTTAAAAGATTTTAGAAACCATAAGGGTCAATTTAAGCATTTTTCCCATAAATTCCGTTACATTTTAACGGATGTTAAGTTGTGGGTATAGATATGCAACGTACTCATACTTTAGAGCCATTTTTACAACAAATTTTTATTCAGGTATAGATTTGCAACGAAGAAGATACTTTAGGTATATCTGGTGCAATTTACTCTTAATATATTTATTAATATTAATTATCTTAATTAATACTATTTAATATTTTAATTTTACTCTAATTCTACCCTAAATATCAGTGCCCCGCTTGTATACTGGAGACAAGGACTACCCATGGTTTATGTCATGCTCAACAATTTTGTTGTGGTTCTTTATACTTAAACGTTTATTTGTTGATCTCCTTTTGTAGCATCCTTTTACAAACTTTTGATTTATAGTCGGCTTGCTCCGTAGCTGCAGCCTTACTGACCATTGTTTAGAGTTTTTTGACTTCCAACTGATATGTCCCTCTATTTTTGATTGGTTCTAACTTTTTATCAGGTGATTTAGAATGTAAAATCATTATCTTAAGAAAAAAAGAGAGAAAAAAATCAGATAAATTCACATAAATTATTACATGATAACTTTTAAATTAAAGAGTGTTCAAAATGACCGATTATAACATTTCATTTTCATTTCAATGAATTGTCATTTTCCCCTTAGAATAGGAGAGAGAGTAAAATTCATGGTGCATCTCCCACATTATATATATATATATACATTTAGAAACCGGATAAACAGTATTCTGAGATTTTGGTTGGGTCACCCAAGCTGATTTGTTTTTGTTTAAATTTTTTTTTGCATGATTTCTTATTTATTTATTTATTTATTTATTTATTTTTTTTGCACCCAACTTGATTTTTGTTTTTTATTTTTTATTTTTCCCAATTAAATTAAATTAACCATCCTATAATTATATATTTCAAATGAATATGGTTGAATGGTTATTTTATTAATAGAATAATTCTTTCCTGATCTCTTATTTTTATTATTTTTACATATTGATGTGAAAAGTTTTGATTCTCTTAATATGATCACCTAAAAACTTTTTCTCTCTTTTTAGTAAATTTTTCACAAACGTTATTTTCTACATTTAAATATATATCCCTTTAATTCTAAAAATTGTGCAATATTTCCATTTTCTTCTATATCAATATCAAATATTTTTTATCTCTTGATATGATCACTTAAAAATGTCTCAATCTTTTTGAGTTTTTTTTTTATTCACAAATGTTATTTTTTAATATTTTACAACATAATCCCTCTATATCAAAAGTTGTGCAATATTTTCTTTTGATGACGTTTCAAAATTTTACAATATTTTATTTTTAATAACATTTAAAAACAAACAGCTACAATAATTGGATGTTTTTATTAGATGTCTATTGGTACATTACTCTCGTGATAAGCTCTTTAAAACTGGCGGGAGATCAATTGTTTAAAGTTAACAAGTAAAAGTTGTATATCTTTCTTATTAGGCTCTCGAATTATATCTACTTCCATTTACAAACAAGCAGACAATTATTAGTATTACTCTTTCTAATTTTTACCAATGTATTTAGCAAATATACCCGCAACGTACCTTGTTCATATCAATCACAAATCTAAGGTGGTTATTTTGGTGGGAAAAAAAACTATCAATAATAGGTACAATTTTAATAAATTAAAATATAACTTTCACATAAATAATAAGAATCCGCTCAAAGGAAATACAAAAAATGTAAATCAAAATGCTACTTCCTCCAGTTTGTAAAAGATTAATCATTTATTTTTGTTAGGGAAAAGTGGCCATTTTACCATTAATGTTTAGAGGTTGTCAACTTTTTGCCACTAAACATTTTTTGGAGGTCAAATTACCATCAATGTTTGGGAAATGAGGTCATTTTACTACTATCGTTAAATAATTTGGCGGATTCCGTTAAAAAAATTGGGTTAATATTTTTTTTCACTTTAAGGTTTCTAAACCTGACAAATTGACCCTTAAATTTTAGACTTCTACATTTTGACCCCTCCCTCCCTACCAATAGCATCCTACAACACCACACCTCCGTCGTTGCACCACCACCCCTCCGTCACTACATTACCCCCTTCTATTGTTGCACTGCCGCCGAATTAGTCAAAAATATTTTTTTTGTTTTTTATTTTTTATTTTTTGTTTTGTTTTTATAAGTACCAAACTTGTCTTGTTTAACCAAAACATATTTGATTGTGTATTCCATTTTTTTGTTATATTAGGTAGTGAAGTAAAATGAAATTTTAATTGATTCTCTAATTTTATTTCACTAAAAATTATAAGATGAATTTTATAATTAAATGTAACAAAATGGACATCTAACCGCAGAGAAAAAATACTATTAAAAAAAAAATCCTTGTAAAAATTATACGCATTACTTTATGAGTAGTTTAAAAAAAAAAGATTGACTTATTTTTTTAAAAAGTAACCTAAGTTTTCATTAAAAAACTAAAAACAAATCTTGAATCTTAATAAAAAAAAAGATTAATTTGGCGGCGGTACAACGACGGATGAGGTGGTGGTGCAGCGGCGGAGGGGCCGTGGTGCAGCGGCACGCTGAGGCTGTAAGGTGCAACTGGTCGAGGAGGGAGAGGTTAAAATGTAGAAATCTAAAATTTAAGGGTTAATTTATCAGTTTTAGAAATTTTAGGGTGAAAATAAAAATTAATCCAAAAAAAATAACGAAATCCGTCAATCAGTTTAACGATAGTGACAAAATAACCCCATTTTCTAAACATTGATGGTAATTTGACTCCCCAAAAAAGTTTAGTGACAAAAAGTTACCAACCTTCAAACATTAATGGTAAAATTACCCCTTTTCCCTTTTTATTATTTCAAAGTTCAATGTTTGACTCAAATATTTATAAAGAAAAATAGTGCAAAAAAATTCTAGAAAATTATATTTAGGGAACTTATATTGCAAATTATGATACACATAAAAAATATTTAACTTTAGATGTCTAAACATAGATGAAAAAAAAATATAGATTAAATACTGTAAAATAGCTAAAACAAATGATTCCTCTTTTGGAGACCGGAAGGAGTATAGACTTTCATAAAAATAAAAAAAAAACTATATAGACGTTTATCTGTGTCTTAATAGCATACACCAAAGTATAAAAGTTTCACTAAGGATACTCTATAAGTTTCATTTGATGATGAAGAAACATACTTCTCATGGACTGGAATAAGTATATATGCCTTCTGAAATATATTTATGCCTTTCCACCACCTTCTAAACTTCGCAAAAGTGTAACTTTTGTTGTTCCCCTGTATGTATGCAACAACCAGCAAACCAAAGTAAGTGAACGTTATCTGTCCCAACAAATACATATCTAACTTTAACGTGAACTGATAAGACAGTAGTAAATTACTAATAGCGAAGTAGCCAATTCATATTTAAAGTTGCTCATTCTGCTTTGGAAAACTTTGCAAATCCAGCTACTCATAGCAATTTTTTAACTATTCTGACACCTACAATTACTCTCTACTTTTGTAGTAACCATGAATACTATTAAGTACTAAACACACCATAAATCTAGATTGAGGAACGAAGCAAAGCAATCCAGAGACACATATAGACCTTTTCTTCTGATTTTCTGACATAGTGGGGTTCCTTTTAAAACTTTTGCCTGCACAATTATGTCTATGTTGGCCTTTGCTCGAATTTTACCATAAAATTTACTTTCTACATCTAGCACATCATCCTCAAGAACTAGCGTCCTTCACCTTGGCATGTATCGTGGATGACTAGACAATGAAACTCGCCCTTCACTCAATTTTAAGAATGCATTCTTGTCCCCTACAACCTTGCTCATGAACTTATGCCAGAAATCCATATTAAAATCCACTGTTATACATCTCATGTATCTCATTTCAATTTCATATTAAATTGTACCAATATGGCAAAGCTAGCCCCAAGTGCATTAAAATAATTAAAGGGACAGATAGATTTCATACTCATTAAGAAGAATCATATCCTGTTACACTCATGAGAAAAATCAAGTGCTGGAGAACCCAACACAAAAGAAATAAAAGAGAAATGTCAACGTTGGCGACGGGGGTAGGGGGACTGAAGAACTTTGTATAAAGAAAGAAACAGGAAGAAGAACGCTGAAAACCATCAAAATTGAACTATGTGGAACAAAAAAATGGTTAAAATAAGACTACCTTAGAGGAGATATCTTCTTTTAACTTCTTGTAGAAAAACGTGTTAAAGAAATGGCAGTCACATATTGCTCTGCTTGTAGGAGATGCTTGCTGCTGAAGATACCTACCAGATGACTCACAAATACTTATATAAGAGAAGCTAGTCCAAATCAAATGATCTTGCAAGCAAAACTGTAATACACATCTGATCACAATGGCAATCAATCCGTTTAGTCATTAGGTAAAACTACAGCAGAACAAGATAGCCAAGAAGTATAGCTATCAAATGATGTCAGGACTGCTTCTCTAACCACGGAGAGCATGTCCAGCTTAGGCTGAAAGTTCTCCCCCACCTCTAACCCCCTTCCGAATATAATATTTTCTTCTCCAAAAAAGCTAGTTCTTGTCAATATAGACAAAATAATAGCATCAGAAGTTTAATATACATTACTCATTGAGAAACTAAATTTCAAGCTGCAGCTTTCAAGTCCATTAAAATAATTAAAAGAACAGATTTCATACTGGCTGATAACAGTATTCATAATAGCGTAACTGGCTGTTAACAGATCTACAGCAACGGTTGCAGAAGCTCAAGAGACTGCAGACTTTTCAGTGGGCACTATCTTATAGCACTTCTGGGCTGTACAAGTTGATTCAGTCCCAACCATGTCTAGAGCACAACTAAAAAACACTTACTGGATATAAAAGTTCATAACTGGTGATGTCAGAAAGGCACCAGGTTCAAGGCAGTCTAAATCCGCACAACGAATTTCAACAGACTCTGGATGATCACTGGATCGATGATAAAATGTTAATAAGACACTATATTATACTCGTATTAAACTATCAGAGAAGTATTTGGTTTCAATCAGAACAAAATTACCACCATACCTTGATGGATAGTAGAGTCTGGTATCTTTATCACTAAATGTAGCAAAGGTAAGGAGAAAAAACGGGTTATGGCTAAAATCAGAGAGCATCAACGAAAGACGATAAACAGAAAGAACTGGGAGCACAATATACCAATCAGGAAACTTGGGTACTTGCTCAACCGCATTGAAAACATGCTGCTCATCCTCATCTACCAAAACAACAGTTTGCTCCTGTTTCATTGTTGAATGGGCCAATGCATTACGTAAGGATTAAAAGCTCGATAGAAACTGGAAAAGTAAATTTGTCAAGGGTTATTATTTTATAAAAAGCTTCTCAGCATTTTGAACTGATTTATTCCTCAATCATGTCTATTATGTATACTGGGTCTTAATGAGGCACTAAGAAGGACCAAACAGCATAGAAAGTGGATAAGCATAAAGCTAGACTAAAGGATTATATAAACACAAAAGATACGTAGACTAGCTTTCTTGGAGAATCTCTATTCTATGCAACTAAAGAGTATGGCAGCCTGGGGTTTCAAAAGACATCGCTTCTATCTGAGTTTCAAAAAAACTTGAGGCCATATTTTAATAGAAATTTACGCTAATTTGTTTCTCATAAACAATATTGCATTATTGGAAATCTTATTTCTTTCTTTCCAGTACCAACGTCAAATGAGAGATCACTATACAGATAAATGAATATCTTAAATAACCTTTTTTTAGAAAGTAACAATTCTTTTTGTAATTTTTTTAAGATTTAGTCACTCTTACTCCCCTCAAACAGAGAAAAAATACTCCCTTCATCCCTGAAAAATTGATGTGTTTCTTTTTCGATGTTGTGAGAGATTCATATTATTACTAGAAAGAACTCATTAACAAATTCGAAACAATTCTACTCCCTAGGTCCTCAAATAATTGACCCATTTGTTTTTGTTGTTTTACAGTATTTAATCTATGATTTTTTTCATGAATGTTTAGATATTCAAAGTCACCTAATTTATGTGTATCACAATTTTCAATATACACATTCTAAATATATATTTTTGAGAACTTTTTTCACTATTTACTTTTGTAAATACTTGTATCAAATATTGAATCTTGAAACATAAAATTCAAATGGATAAATAATTTGACAGGATTATTTAGAAACTACAAGCATTAATCTACAATTTGCATTTAAAATATTTGACTTTATATATTAAAGTCTTAAAGAGATAAAATCATAGATTAAATGATAGAAATGAAACACACCAATTTTTTAGAGACGGAGGTAGTAAAAGCTTTTACTTTTCACACGAAAAATCTGAAAAAGAACTTTTCCAGGCAACAAGCAAGTAAAGCCCTCTCTATTAGCTATTAGTAAGGTTGTCAAAAGGTATCCATCAAGGCTTTCTGATTCTTGATTGCGGGGGCATCTATAGTAAGAGGCCTTTTCAATAAGGCTCGCGCTAGGCGCTCACCTCCTTTTTGGGCTTCCCTAAAATCGAAGATTTTGAAGTTTGTAAAGAACTGCCCATTGTTTAAGTCAGAATGAGTCCCCGGGACACCGGGACATTGGCTTCCGCTAACAGTGGACTATTAAGGATCGCATCACGCGCATATTCTACAATATCTCAGAAAAAGTTTAGGTTGTCATAAAATATTTCCTGACTAAAGGTAAAATTCATGCAAAATAATGTATTAACTTCACCAAAAATATAAATCAGTCTTTAATTCGGTCTTTCTCAGAAGCTTAAAAAATCTGCAAGTATAGGATACCCTATAGCAGCCACAAGATAGCCGATGACTCAGTCCCGCTCCACATATGAACTAAGAAAACTAAGTAGATAATACTTTCTCAAGACAATTTATGGCTCCTTTGGTTGAGCTTAAGCCATTAGCTTAAGCCAATGGCTTAAGTTCAACTTAAATAAGATATTTTCTTCTCATTTTACCTTAAAACAAGATAAATATACATTTAAGGTCCTAAAAGGTTGGAGATAATCATGTTTGAGTAAGTTGAACTTAAGCCATTGGCTTAAGTGCAACCAGATAGGCCCCAAAAACAGTGCATTTACTTATACCGAGAATGAATTGAATTTTTTTATCACATAAACAACTTAATCAAATGGATTATTCTACTTAAGCCATTTTTAGATTAATCCAATGAATTAAGTCGTTTATGTCATTAGAAATTTTAAAATTATTCTCAAATGAAATATTTTACTGTTTTGGGATGTATATTTATTGAGTTTTAAGGTAAAATATAAAATAAAATATGTGGCCGAGTGAGGCATAATCAGGTATCAACTCTAAAAAATAAAGCATTCAGAAAAATTTAGAATAAAATTTCATACGCGCTTTATTTTTTTTTGCAGGCTCATAACGTATAATATATCAAGCTATATGTTTGGAAAACAAAAGCATTAAAAAGCAGAAAGGGGTGGCAACCGGTGTACAAATAAATATTCCAAAAAATCTATGAACTCTGGAGTATCATACTAAATTTTTAATTGCCAAAAAAAAAAAAAAATCTATACATAAAAGAAGGAAAATACCTTCTTACGTCTCGAGCCATTCAGTTTGGTAGCACTTTTTGTACTGAAAAAAGTGGACAAATTACTTATATTAGTGGCGGAAGAACAATACTGCATACATCACTAAACGAGAATGAAACCTGTTACTCAATTATTCTTTAAAAACGCTGCATACATCAGCAAATGAAACTGAAATCTGTCACTGAAAATTCTTTAAGAGAAGGCAATGGAGGAACAACTTTTTAGTTTATACTACATGGCAAGGAAAAGGCCAGATCAAACCGTGAAATACTATCTGTCCGTGTTGCTAAATTCCACAGCCAGATTATGAGAAACATAATTAAAAAAAATAAAAAATAAATAAATCAGCATCTCAACCTCGGGTTCATGAACCCAGAGACCTCATAGGTCACATGCTTATATAAATATGCAGAAACTGTATAATATAAAACACCGTAAGAGTAAACGATATTTACTTAAAGTAAACAGTCCTCACTTTGCAGGAGACCGGTTTGAACGACCAGAGATTTCTCGAGCAGAATAAAACGAAGCACAATCAACATTAGCTCGGTTAGCACATTGAGCTCCATTATTTGCAATCTTCTTAGGAGGTTTCAAATTTGATAGACTTGATGATGATCTAGTTTTCAACCTTCCACAACGATTCAATGTCTTTAATTCCTCATCAAATGCGTTGCTATTGACTATATTACAACCTGCCTGTTAATGAATTTTAAAAATTTCGAGCAGTCATGTTTTATGTTGAAAACGGATCCCAGAGAACCACGTTATATAGTCTGCATGACTGCATGTAACCAAATGAAAAAAAAAAAAAAATTTAAAAATTACAAATAAATCTGCGTAAAAATATATACTTAAAAACCTTACATTTTCTTCGTCAATCTTCCTACAAAAACTAGCACCAAAGGCGCCGGATTGAGATGATTTTCTCTCAACTCCGGAGCCATTAGAACACCCTGCAGAAGACATGCAGATATCTTAAATAGCTGCCACCATGAGGATCTCTTAAGTTAATATCAGTATCATCATCATCAACAGCACCTTAATCCCAACTACGTTGGGGTCGGTGACATGAAATTTATAGTGGCAATTAATTGACATTATAAATTCATGCAGAAGCATAGTGACAAAGTTTTATGCCGGATGTCTTTCCTGTTGCAGCCTTCTTCTGAAGAAATAATGAGATGAAATTTTAGACCATATCATAATAGGTTTTTCCACTTTCATGGAAAATATCATGAGACGGTGATGAGTTGAGATAATTGCTCTAGTCATGTCTCATTACAAAGTTGATACCACATAATCAACATGTACATCATGGAACATGACTTCAAGATGCTATATACTACAAGATGCTAGATTAACATCTTTACATTTTGACCCATATAGCAATGATTACAGATAAGTGTACAAAATGCAATCTAAACAGCTTGCTATTTTAAATTATTTCCGCACCACCTCCACAGAACAAGTTAACCCATGTTTACGAGGCACTAAAAAACACTTCTTATAACCTTTCCATGTATTTTTAATATAGATAAAAACAACTAGAACTAGCATATTTCGTGTTCCACTTCCTCCCTTTCTTACGCAAATTATCTTAAAAAACCAAACACGATTGCTAAACTTGGAGCTTTTGGGGGGCTTTTACCTGTGGCACAAAATCTTGGTGATTCCTCGGGCTCATCAGACCTGCCAACATCCTGTCAAGAACCATAAATGATATGGTGATGACCCAATTCAGCAGTCATATTATAGACTCATTTTGCCAACCATCAGACGTATATTAAACGTGTAACATGTTAGTTGATTATAAAGTATGCATATGCACATCAACGTTAAACGTGTAACAGGTTAGCTGAATATGCACAAACTGATGCTGTACAGTGAGATGGGATAAATCTAACTGCAATTGATTTGTAAAACCCATAGTTAATAATGTTTAATCTAAAAAACATATTGCTTAATAAGCTCATCCAGTTCTCTATACTATAAAATCACACCCCGAGAGAATTAAACAACACAGCGACAGCAATTAAGCATGACCCTTACTCGTTCTACCAGCCTTCTCCGTTCCATCTCATCCTCGAGCGACTTTATGCAGTTTCGGACTTTAGTACCATTATCAGGTAATTTCAAATTTAGCAATTTCCGCTGCCGGTTGATCAGTTCATCGAGTTGATCATCAGTTAAGTGACTCGGATTCTCTACCATCTCAGTTCGAGAATTAATCTGCAATGACGGTGGCGGCAATGGGATTGGCTTATTCGGCGTCGATGTGACAACCTCTGCCTCCAGCGGCTCCTCGTCTGGATGATTCAGTAGATTGTCCCAATCGAGGTTTAGTTTCCTTTTCTTACCTTGACCATCAAAGGCAATCCTGTCTTCTTCTGACATAGCCGTCAAAGACACCGTCGCTTCAGTGGTTAGACTTCCAGGAAGCGAGGAGGGTTGGGGCCAAGGGCGAGGAACCAACCACGATCCTGAGTTCAGATGAAACGAGGAGTTTCGGCTGGATTGAAGTTGGAATCAGTGGCAAGCATTGTGGCGAATTTGAAGGGAATGAATGATTAGGGTTTGAAATGGTTAGAGATGAATGCTGGACGCAGTGAATTGAGAACTACCAAAAGAAGAAGATACTGCATGCGGATTGAAACTTAATTAAAGAGAGAGAGAATTTTGGGTTTGAGGGAACTGAAGAAAGAAGGAAGGCCCTCCCCTCAATGAGATGAGAATCGTAAACAGTAGTTACACCGGACGACCCAAAACGGCAAAAAGGGGGTGGGGGCTAAACGCCAGCCAGAGTGTCTAAAACGTCCCGTTTTGACTCATGAGGACACTCCTTTGTCTTACACAATGCAACCATCAACAAAATTTGGGTAATATTACAAAAACTTTGATGATGTTTAGTAAAATCTTTCATTTATTCTTTTTTCTCTTCCCGAAAATCTTCAATTACTTTCCAAAATTTAGTGAAAATTTCAATCACCACCGATGACCATTTGTGCGTTAGTTGACTTTAAAAAAATTAGGATTAACTACACTCATCACTAACAATTCAACCTCATCATTTTCTCTCTCTTTCCAATCAGACACTCAATCAGTCGTAGCTGTCACTTGTCCGTCATCACAACACGGACGAGCTCAAACTGTAGCAATGAAGGTATGCTACCGCGATACAAATGAGCTCAGACTACCTCTTAACTGTTTTGAAATATAGTTAATATATATACTTCTAAAATCTTTAACAATCAACTAATATCACAAAAATATCACAAAAAATTAAGAGAGCAACTGAAGGTGGAAGGGAGATTGACGGTTAATGTGTAAGTTTTGAAAAGTGTTAAGTTAGAATTGATTAAGTTTAAAATTTAAAATGTAGTGTAACAATTAATTAAAGGCAAATACGTCTTTTCACATGCAAACTAGAACGTACCAAAAACTTAAAATGATATTACAATAAATCACAAACTTAAAAAGTAGGACCCTTTACTCTAAGAATGAGTGATGCTAGCACCCTCTCATTAAAATTTATCATATATTCACATTTATAGATCTAAAATCAAATAAGTCCATAAAAATGAATACAAATGAGGTGTTTTAAGAGAAGAGTAGCGTGTGTCTAAAATAATTGACCTTGACCAATCATCGTCAGTGAGAGGTACCCCGTTGCAATTCCCGAAAAAACTCGACTGTCCATTACAATGACCATACTTAAACTTTCATACTTCACGAAATAATGTTATCAGAATATTAAAAAGATACTCATCTTTTGAACCTTATTTAGAGAACCAACAAGTGTACATTTCTAGTGAAACCCGGTTTCATAGCACCAGAAATATTTCAGCGTAACGACGTCTGAAAAGGGTTGCTAGTCTCGATCTTATGGTCAGTCCAAAATTTGGCTCTCAAAGCCATGTTGAGGAAGATCGACTAACCACAAGGTTATATGCCGGATTATCAGTTAAAAAGAGAATAATGATCATGTTGGCATTTAGGCTTTACCCTCCCAAGTCCCCACCTTTAACCTTTCCTTCTATCAACCTCACCTTGCTCTTGCCGTTGAGCCTTCTTTTGAGCTCGGATCAGTGCTCTTCTAGCTCGTGGTCGCATTTCTCGAACCGTCCGTGCTGGCATCTCATATGGTTCAATGAACCTGTCACCAAAGGGATGGTCGCTGTCAGCAAATATCCTCAGTTTTCGATCTCGGTCCTGCATAGCAATTACAGTTTTAAGGTAGCCAGATGCCGCAAGTGAACTAAAATAGGTGAATTATTGGTAACTGATCAGACTAGCAGCAAATGAGGTCTTAGACATAAAAAACCAGACAGAAAAGGGAAAAGAAAGTCAGGTGCAAACACTCACATCTCGCAACTTGTTTCTTGGTAGCATGCGCAGAACGGATTTGCGAATAACTTCTGTTGGATCCTTTGCCATCTGGTCCTTCAAAGTCCTTTATTTAAGATGACCTATATAACTAAAAAACACAGTTTGAATTTGAAGGCAATAATATTGATACTGCAGCAGTGGTTAAAACATAAAGCTACAAGAAAATGTCAACTCCATTCTTTTTCTTCCAAGTTTAGCTTGAAAAAGAAAGTTATTTCACTTTGTTTCTGAAGATCTTGATACACATGAGTTTTCAATCATCAACACTAAATTTCTGGTATATTTATATTATAAAAGAACGCATTATGCCATATAACACGTGTATAGCATAGCCGCTGGCTTCCAGAGAATATTAGACTAAAAGAAAAGCACATTAGATAGCAAAAATCTATACACAATTTCTAGACGTTTAAAAGAACTACAACAACATTCTTACATCATCTAAGCTGACAAATTAATACTACTATCAGCTACCAAGACTCTAAATTGTTGGGATTCCCAAATTTTCCTCGTTTTTTAGGATGAATAATAGAGCAAGAAGACCAAGCAGATCATGCATGAGAAATGTCGGTTCAAAAGAAGCAAAAACTTTGCTTACCCAGTATGCCAATAATAAACTTTGTCAGTAAGGTTTCTCCCAGTCACACAAAGGTCCTTGGCATTAATCACAATGCACATATCTCCATCGTCACGGTTTGGGCATAAATCGGCTTGTCTTTGCCTTGTACCACAGTTGAGATGTGAGAAGCTAACCGGCAAAGCACCTGATGATATAAAAGAACACGAGGAAAAAGGTGTGGCACTGAGCCATTTGCAAATGAATTTCTCCAACTGATTAAATAAACCAAATGGTATAGACATCGATCTACAATCTACAGTCAAGTGATTCACCTCGGTCACTTGAAAATGTTGCAAAATGAAGTTGAGAAAAATGAATAAAATTTCTGACACTAAACATTATGATTATAGTAAACTGAAGCGTCAAATGTTGAGACAAGTAAAACTTATTTCAGTCCACTACTAAACACCAGGAAAAGGGAAGCAGATCTAACCTGCCCTTTTGCATCAAAGACTCCAGCGTAAACCTTCTAAATCTATACGCCTCAAGCCAGCAAGCGCTTTCTGGATGAATACATAACAAATATAGTGGTCACGCATCAACATTATTCTACAATCCGCACTACCAATCAAGTCATGCTACCACGTAATAAAAAATCATGTAACCATAGAATATCATTTGAAGCTGGTGCAGCAACGACAAGAAATGTATCTAAGTAAATTAGAGGTCCGAAGTCATCTAACAACAGCAAGATCATAACAGACTAGCTAAAAGGGAGCCACAATTACGCATAACAAGTAGCTATTCTGGAGCTGAAACGCCAACAATCAGAATACAGTTCATTGCAATTCAGGGTCAAGTAATCTCAACTCGCACTCTAATCTTGGTTCATTAGGGAATTAAAATCCCGCACATCAGAAAACGAAAGTAAACCTTGAGATTGCCACTGACAGTGGTAGCTGCTTGAGTCGCCATCTCTTCCCTCCCAATCCGTTATTTGGCGCTCAGCCCCAAATCAATAGCTCGATTAGGGCTCAAACTTTAAAATGAAAGATAGAATTCAAAAGCGATCAAGGATCAAGGATGGTGTGAGAGTGTACCATGACCATGACATGAGTCTCAATTCTGAACCTCGCATAACGGTTGCGTTACAACCCAAATCTGATGTTTCTAGGGCTTCTACTTTCAACATATGGGCTTTAGGGAACACTACCAGTCATCAAAGTAAACGTCAGTATATTTGAAATAGCGTGCACTTTTTCACAAAAACAAGAGTTGTCACTGTCCCTTTCGTCAAGACATGCCACCGCACTTTTTTGTCAAAGCTTTCAGTGTCAACTCGAGCTTCAAAATTACCATAAATTCTAATTCCAAAATTACCATAAAGCACAACTCAACAAAATAATCATCATAAAAAATGACATTGTCCTCTTTGGAGAAGCTTTTCATCGTCATTCAAGACGTTTATGTGGTTTTCGACGACACTTCATATTCCATCGTGATTTCAGATGTAGTTCTAAGAACCAAATCAATCCAACTCAACAACAAAACCACTACCAAAATTTGGTTGCGATGAACTTCAGAATCACTAAATTTACAAATAATCATAAATGAATTTTTTTCTAATTTAAGAAACCCGGAAAAAATGATGATGATCACAGTAGCTAGTCATGTTGATCTGCTTCTAATCATGTTGATTTGATTCTTTTCAATGTTGATAATTAGTCTATTTATGTTGATCTGCTTCTTTCCAATATTTATCATTAATCTTATGAGGTTGATCTGTTTTTGTCCCATGTTGATCATGTGGATATGCTTATTTCTAATATTGATTAGAAGTTTTGTTATGTTGATCTACTTATGTCCAATATTGATTAGAAGTTTTGTCATGTTTTATCATGTTGATTTGTCGATATTGATAAAAAAAGTATAGTTTTGCTTAAAAAAAATCACACC
>JBBYHH010117180.1:0-23741 GCA_038382905.1 Daphne laureola
CCTAAGCATAAAAAGAGTAACAAATATCATTTTCATAAAGTTCAACCATTAGAACTTTAACCAAACATGAAAATGAACTTGCTTACCCTTGAAACCCTTGATTAACTTGGGATTAGAGGCTTGGATGGTGAAGATAGCTTGATGAATAAAGAGAAACTTCAAACTTAAAACACCAAAAGTGGTGCTGAAATTCGTGGAAATGCTGCTGGGAGCAGTCTGCTTGTATGGCAGAAATGGAGGTCTTCTTGGCACCTTTAGACTTGGCTTCCTTCAGCAAAGTTGAAGCTAAGAGGTAGATGAAGATAAGTTGTGAAGAGTGGAAGAGCAATTTCGGCCTGGAGATAGGGTAGATTTGGGGTTGAAGCTGCTGGAAAATGAAGTGCTAGTTGAGAGAGAAAGAGTTTAAGTGAATGAATGGATGGCTAGATGAAATGAAATGTATATGGTAATGTGGGAGCAAGCTAGCCGGCTAAAGAGGGAGGGAGAAGAGTGCAAGGCTTGCTTTCATGATTCACAAGTGTAAGAGTGGTTTCTTACACTACAAGACTACTTGATTATGGCAACTTCCTTACACCATCTCAAGTACTCCTTACCAACTAGTTCTAAAACAACTAAACATGTGCCAAATCACAAATCCCATTCCTCTACCAATTGTCTCCCATTCAGAAACACTAATGGACTAAGAACCCAACCAAAAACGGATGGCCATGCATGGGTTCAACATACAACTTTTCAACCGTTGGCCCAAATGGTGTTGGCAGATTTTCGTCCAACTTGTACAAATTAACTGTACCAATCTACCAGGCCTAAAATCATGAAATTTTATATGAATATATCCCTATGTGTCTAGTTTAAGACACATTTTACAAATCTTGATTTGGACCAATGTGGAATTAATTAAAAATGTTTGACCGACCATAGGTCAACCTGTGCGCGGAAATTACCATATTTCCGAAAGTCACTAGAATTTTGTACGATGAGCTTCGAATAAATTCCTGGAACATAGATTTCACTTATGAACATACTCCAATACATATCATTAATTATCCCGGTAATTACACACATTAAACTGTCAGCCAAAATACATGAAAAAACCACCAAGTGTCCGAGGTAGGTGTAACAGAAGTGGGGTGGCGCGTGGCTAGCAGCTGTTGCTGCTGCATGATACAAGTTAATGCTCATATTGGTGGATGTGTGGTACAAATTTGGTGGGGTACAAAGTGTTGTACAGTTTGGTGGTTGTGCCCATTGAAGAATGCAAAAGTTTCAGCAACTGTTGGTGTTGCTGATGCAGTTGCACGTAGTTTGGTAGGGCAGAGCGACTCCCTGTCTCACCCTACACCATGAGGTGTGGGTCCTGGAAGGTAGTGGTCAAGCTCACTCCTCTCCAGTTTCTATATCTTGGACCACTAGTAGGGCATTATTCTATTATTATTATTATTATTTGGATATTATTTGGATTTTCAGTCTAGTGGGGTTTGGTTTATTTTGCTTGGATGGTTTGGCTTTTGAATGTGTCTTGGCAACTTCTATCAGCACGCTCATAACAAGACAGCATTGGGCTCTTTGTGAGCCATACAGGTATGTCGTGTGTGAGATCGATGATCAATACAAATCTGTTATGGTATTTTGTGCTTCTTATTGGCTTTTTGATAGCCCATGTTGGAGGTTGACTTGTCGTCTGAAGGCTTCTCTCTCGGGTCTGGCAGATGGATTTCTACCTATTTAGTTACTATTTTTAGGTTGTATTTTCTTATTGTTTTAGGTTTTTACTTATCTTATGCTTAGGTGCATCGTGGTTATTACTTGTGCAAAGTTTGGCTTAGATTATTCTCAAAGAGAATAATATTGAGTCGTTTTCCCCAAAAAAAAAAAAAAAAAAAACACTACTTCATGATGGTCCTATTTTAGGGTATCACATCCCATTCCGTCCATTTCATCTATTAGTTCCAACGGTTTCATGCTATTATTTTACCCTCCCAATTGATGATGTGATTCTTGGGAAAAAAAATCATCTTAGTCCCCATTATTTTGTTTTCTTAAATTCTCACCTAATTTTCCTTTAGATTTCATGTTTCACTCTCTAAACTTTTATTTCAGAATTCTAAGAACAAATATTCTTTGATGTTCTTCTAGAGTCAAAAGCGTCAAGAATGGCGAGGCTACTAGATCGATGTAAGCTGCTATGGCTAATTTTATTCTAGATCGATGTTTTTTATTTTTTGAAAGGAAACGACATGTCATTACTTTCAAAAAAAATAATCCAAGCCAATGTTTAAAGCATGAAAGATAAACCTAAACTAAGAAAAACAAGAGGAAAACGAAAGCAAACAATGAACACCTAAAACAACGAGGCTACTAGGAGAGAACCAAAAAGCTAACACTAGGACAGAAGGTAGTTGCTGACCTGTCAACTCTGAGAAGAGACCACAACTTGGCCTTGAAAACGCATAAAAAGCCATAGTAGAGAAATATTCATCTTCAATCTAGAACGCGACACACCAATTAGGCTCTCAAGGAAGCATATGCCATCTCGCTATGCGCCTGCAGTCAGAAATTGATCTGCCAAATAAAAACCCATACTTTGCAAAGCAAAAGCTAGAAAGTGTCAACCAAGCAGCTAACCAGAGAAACGTCTGAATGAATAAAGAAAATAACGAGCTAACAGCAAACCAAAATAAAAATACTGGAGCAGGGAGAGCTGGTCAGATACCCCACCTACTCCAGACCGCATCACTCATGGCGCAAGGTGAGGCAGGAAATCCCTATGCCCCACCAAACTCTTGGCAACAGCCTCGACCACAGCTTCTGAGATCTTCGGCTTCTTCAGGGGTCGGCCTACCCCTAAACCAACATTCTTCACATAAAGATGACCCACACACTTTGTCCCGCCTTTGAAACGAGCCATTGCAGAAACAGATGAAGATTGTTGTACTGGGACTTCAACCAAAGCTAATTCCCCAACCACCTAAGGTGGGGCGGGTTCCTCAGCAGCCGGAACCAGTGCAAGGGAGTTTTCATCCGCGGCCTGCTCCTGGGAAGAGATAGGAGCGGACATCACAACTACAGGGATCACAGGCGACGACATATTACCTAGATTCACCACCTCCTGACCATTACCTTCCCCAACAATATCAACATGAACCTTTTTCCTACGCCAACCCAAATGTCTTAGCCAATCTCTAAACTGATTACATGTTATACCATCCATGGGTGTCAGACATTCTTTCTCAAGGTGGGTGCACCTCCCACAACGATAACATAAATCCATTAAGCGCTCATAATGAAGAAAGAAACTTCTAGTAGTACCTTCCACTATAATTCGGATGAGGCCACGAAGAGGTTTGGTGACATCAATGAAAACTTTGATCCGCAATGACGGCCCATTGACACCATTTCCTTTACCTGCCCAATCAAATGACCTAAAGAATGAGCCATCACCATAGTAAACCAGTCGTAAGGGACATCAATCACATGCACCCAAAATTCAAGAATAGTGAACTCCAAGGAGGAAGGCGAGACCCCCTGCTTCAGCAAAGACATAACGATGAGACGGCCATTAAAAGACCATAGTCCTTGATCAATAATATTTTGTGCTTGCTTGATGGAATCAAATTCAAACAAAAGGATGTTGGCTCGTGACGCATGCTTGACCAAATATGTCACTACATGCCATGCTTTCTTAAATTCCGAGAAGAGCAAGTCTAGTCACACCGGTTGGGCTGACAGGATGCGGCCAACAGTTTGGTGCACAATTACCCCTGACAAGGGTTCTGCTACCTCCTCCTCCTCCCGTGAGAGAGCCAGGTGAGGAAGCCAAGCATGAATGGTGTTCATCGGTGGTAGAGTGAGTAACAAGAGCGAAGATTGATCGGCGCGAGAAGACACAGATGGATGAAAAAACCAGTGCAGCGGATCGGCGATAGCGGAGTGAGAGAGAAACAGAAATAGGAGAGCGAGCGCCGGTAGCAACAGTGTCTCCGGCTGGATGCGGTGATTACTCACAAGTCTTTGGCTTGGAGGGGAAGAAACCACAGGCGGCAGAGCAGCTAGGGTTAAGCGTTTGAAGCATTTCTAGATCGATGTTTTAATCCCTCATCATTATTCACGGCAACAACGGTAAACTTTTATGCCAATTCCTCTCCCCGTGGTCCATTCATCTTACCATTGAGCCATCACCCCATGTTTCAGACCCAAAAAGACCGGCCACCTCCACTGTTGGCTCATCGTCTCCCGCGTTTCAGATTTGGAAAGATCTGCTTCCTTGTGATGAAGGGGCTTTGGTCGGAGCAATCTCCATCGTGAATGACGAAGTCACAGCTTCCTGTTAGGGAGTGTCACCAAAGAGGAGATCTACCAAGTGAGATATAACATATGATAGTGGCTTCACACATGTTCCCAAAAGTTTAAACACTTAGGACAATAGACCACCACCATATATATATATATATATATATATATAGCTCACTTCTGGTTTGCACCAACTATATGAGACAAGTCATTTATGAACATTACTGACAACCTTTCCCTTCAAGCGTAACTCCATTGTACATGGTCACCGGACTCCCCATTGGATCGACACACCAAACAAAATAAGAACAACTCACTCCTTATAGAAGCCATCATGGGAGTCTTCAAGTCTTGCACCCATCATGTGGCCCCAGGGAACCAACCACATGATCTCAGACTCGATCGAGTCACCATTTTGAGTCAACATTAATCCCAACCAAAGCATCAGCTCTGATACTACTTGTTGGAGAGTGTCAACACCGTGGAGATCCGGTGTTAATAAGCAAACACCTTTATCACTCAGCAATCTAATCTTATTATCATAACAGAAGGTTTATATAATACTATAGTTAAGTCCTACTAGAAAACTAAACACTAAATCACTAGCTGTTTATTGCAAGTCTACATGCAACAGTTTCGATAAGCCTAAGCCTTAAGAAATGCTTCAACCTTGACTGGTTTAGTCATCACATCAACGCTACTTGATCTTCACTTCTACAGTACTCTAGCTCTATCACACCTTGCTTGTTAATTTTCCAAAGAAATCGTAGCGCACATCATTATGTTTACTCCTCCCATACATTACTGGATACTTGGAAAGCTTCATGGTGGAGTTGTCGTCACACTTGATATGCACACATACAAATGGCCTGATATGCACTCGCAGAAACTGTAGTAAACTATACTTAAGTTGTTGAAACAATCACTATCGGATGTTTCTTAAAGCTCCAAGCCACATATTATTTTTCTCTAATTCCTGACATGCACTCACAAAAGCTGTAGTAAACTCCTTTCTCTAATGCCTCAAATCCTTTGTAACTCAGATATCCCAAACTTTCTATATGAGAGGTGAAATATGTCTTGTGCTTGAAGACACTTCTAAAATAATGAGGTCTTGTTCTTCACAACCTCTCCAAATAGGATGAACATCCTATTGTTTTTCATGATTGATTTCATGGTCGTTTGTCATTGTGATAAACCTTGCACATTCCTTCACTATTTACTATAGTCAAATTCTTTTCTTGTAGCAGACCAAGACTCAATAAATTCTCTAGAGATCAGAATCATAATAAACATTTGTCAATGTGAAATAGATTGCTTCAAACATTACTTTCACAGTACCTTTACCTACCTTTACCTACTGCTTGTAATGTGCTACCATTTCCCTACTTAGTTGAATGTTTGAAGTCTCTATTCAGAACATCAGACATCTATTCTTTTCTCTTACCATTAAAAACATCTCATCATCCTTTTCATTCTTAGCGTAATGGACTTTCTTGTTCTGTTAAGAACACTCATTCTGATAGTGCCCTAGCCTCTGGCACTTATAACACTTAGCATTTTCCCTTAAAAAAATATCCTCTTCCACGACATCTTCCTCTAAAGTCACCTCTACCACACCATCTTCCTCCTTATCTTTCATCAGTTGTCCTCAAGAGTTGTTCTTCACCTTCCTTAGATTTGAGTTCTTGCTCATGAAGTAATAGTGAACCTTGAAGCTTTTCATCTCCAGAACTTCAAACTCTCTCTTCAAAATATTCAATTGAGTCATTGGCTCGCTACTCAAGCAAGCTCCACAAAGCCTACCTCAACCACTCCATCAACAAGTTCTCTATGAGCATGCTCTAATGCTCATAGTCTCCTTTGAACTTGGGAATGGCTGCTTGTGAAAAACCTGTTTCACTTGCAATTAATCCTTATTTGAGATGGCTCTAATAGCAGTTGTTAAGAAGCAAATTGCAAGCTAAACACCTTTATCACTTAACAATCTAATCTTATTAGGAGAAGAGAAGGTTTGTATAGTGCAATAGATGAGTCCTACTAGAAAACTAAACAATAAAATCACTAGAGGTCTACTGCAAGTCCATCTCCAGCCGTTCTAATAAGCCTAAGCCTTAAGGGCTAACTAGCTTATAGTGCAAGTAACATAATTAATCTGCAATAATTATTCCTGACACTTCTTTCGTGCATCGGATGAAATCTATTGATGTTGATGATTCTGAAGGGATGGTAATGAATTGTTTATATATCTTGGTGGGATTTTATTTTTGCTTCCCGAAATGGAAAGAAGAACTAAAACAATGGTTGTATAAAAAAACACCAACTAGCTTTGAAGAGGTATTGGAGTGATGAAGCAAAATCTGGTGGAAGAGATGTGGTTGACAAGTTATTCAACTGTGAAGCTGTGTTGTTGACCTTTATGCATGCAAATGCAAGCTCCATCGAAGTGAAGTCGGCTTAAGAAACTGACATATCCAAGTTCATTTGGGGAACAATCAACAAGAAAACAATGGTACATTGCCAAATCAGAAGCAAATGTCTGTTTTGGGCAATTATTCTTGTTAGATTTTGTCATATTTGATGATTCCCACTCCTTGGACATGGAAGTGCATAACTTCGGTTGTTGCTGGTGTCATTGATGACAGAGGAGTGGAAGGATTCAAATCAAAGGTTTAAAGGGTTTTGTAGGTACAACTTAAATTTAAGGGCTAAATTTAAGGAAAGCGGAGTATAAGTAAAAAAATTCATACGTGTAAAAGAGTAAATTCACGCTGAAACTTTAGAACTAATGGATGAAAAGGAAGGGAAGAACGAAAATGGGACATTATACATTATAATATGACCATCATAAACTAAAATTTTAAATTGGGAACAAAACAAGGCTAATTATTTGTATAGATCTACCAACAGAATTTACACTTCACTGGCCAATTTTACCATATACTAGATTATTCTAAATTAATTGTTAATTTCCTTTTACAGAAACTCCCTACGACTACTTTTATCATCTTCTCCTTTTATTTGATGGGTGGAACCTTAGTGTTTGGGGTGGGGTTAAACCTATAATTAACAAAACCTTAGTGGGATTGTAGATATGTCAAAGTGCTAATATACTATTGACACAATTCGTTTTTGGATAGAAGATGCAGTTGAATAGAGTCATGTGATCCAACTTCTTGAATCTCATCACACACTTCGAAATTCCTCTCACTTCATTGTAACTTCAATTTACTTGTAGTGGCATTGAATTTCTTTTGGTAACTCTTAATTTTATTCAAGCATAGACATGGCTTTGATTCTCTATTCTTGTCCATTTCCTTTTAATTAGTTTAATAGAATTTTCCCCCTCTAATTTTGAAAACCTACGCAACCCTCCTAAGATATGGTAAAAGCCCCCTTTAAGTGTTACTCCCTCCGTTTTTTAAAGATCGTAGGGTTTGACTTTCATGTTTCAAGTATCAATATTTGAACTTAAATTATCACTAAGATAAATAGTGAAAAACAAATCAGAAAAAAATATATTTAAAATATTCATACTTCAAATTATAAAATGTATATGAATTATTAAATTTTATATGTCTAAATATAGATAAAATAAAATTATAGATTAAATACTGTGAAAATACCAAAACAAAATCTACAATGTTTAAAAAATGGAGGTACTAGTGGAGTAAGTTGACTGTCAAAGTTTTAGAATTAATGTTCTAATTGCACCCTTAACCTTTGGAACCTAAACTTTTTATCCCTACACTTTAACGCTTTACACTTTAACTCCACCCACCACACCACTCCCTCCCTGCCATTGCTAGCAGCTTTCCCTCGCCCTTCCCGGTCGATAACTGCACAACCAAACCCAGCTCACTTGGCTCGGATCTGGGCAGAGCAAGGAGTCATACACGATGGTTGCACGTAAACCGTTATAGTGTCAAAATCTAGGTTGCATGTGTGGTGTGGCTGTGCACGCAACCAAATTTCGGGAAGCACATGGGATCTGTGGGCATTGGCCACCGTGCGTGACTTCTTGCATTACCTAGATTTGGGTCATGCACCATGTTGGCTACAAGCGCTCAATGGGGTGGTGACATAGTGGTAGGCCAACAAGGGTAGGGCGGTAGCACTGGCAAGGGTGGACAACGATTGCAGAGGGCGGATATCCGCTGTAGGGGGATGAATATTGAAGGGAAGAGTTGTGGAGGGGTAGGATCAAAGTGTAAACATTAATGTTGAGGGTAAAATTGTTAGTGTTCAAATATTGAGGATGCAATGTGAACATTACTTAGTCTTAAAATTTTGACAGTCAACTTACTTAATTAGTAGTCAATGGAGTTTTTGTGGGTCTCACCATACCTTAGAGGGTTCTGTAGGTTTCTAATTTAAAGGATGGAAACTATAAGCTTCATACAACTTCAAGAGATAAATGTAAGTTTCCATTGTATTTATTTCGGTAAAGTGCACATTTTTTTTTAATCAACTATAATTATGGAATTTTATTAAAACTACTCAGCCCCATGAGAAAGTGGACAAGAGGAACACTCTTGTTACATACATAATACATTAACATTTAAGATTACCACTTGATAAAACACTCCTAATCAGAGCGATGAAACCCCACACACCCAGAAACAGCACAACTCATACCATAATCGGCCTCACACGCACATTTAAACCTAACATTTTGTTATCTTTTCTATAATCGGCCTCACACGCACATTTAAACCTAACATTTTGTTATCTTTTCTATTGTAGAAGATACTCTTAGCATATCAATTAAATAATTTGCTTTTCCTCGTATGCTGACCTGAGTAGAATTTAGCAGAATTTAAGAGCTTCAATTAGCAAAATTAGGTGAAGTTTTAATTAGAATAAAATATTAATTGATATTTTTTCCCAAGAGAATATGTGGAATATGTGTGTGTGTATGTTATGTATGTATATATATAGTATTCCATACGTCCAAAAAAAAGCTAGCATGTATTTCCTTTTGGACTATCTCATAAAACATAACACATTTTTTATTTCTTAGTAATGAAGCTTGTTAATGTCACTTTTATCTTTTTACCTTCAATTTTACGTGTCCATCAAAAAATTACTTTTACTTTATTATCCTAAATGTTCTACATTTCTCAATCTTCATGTCCGCTCAAAATTTATGGAACAGAAAGAGTTCATTTTATTAAGGATAAATAGGTGATATACCGATAGAAACAATCTTTAGACCCCTCATGTTAAGTAATACTTCACTTTCATAATAAATTTGCAGGTTCACTGTCTATTAAAGGGTGATGGTGGAAAAACTTTTTTCCACCGTCCGTCCGTGCATCATATATTAATCCTTTTATTAAATGAACTTCGAAATTACGTACGTAATCCATACTAATAAAATTAGTCTTCCATGTGGTCGCAGATCAAAGTAATCAAGGAATACAACAAAATGATATTTGTGAGTGAGATGATAGTCCAGCTTGGTTTACACCCTACAAGGACAAAACCATACTATGCATAAATAAAAATAGAGTGAATCTCGAAGATTGCGGTACAATTTGTAAGGAAGAAACACTTACTATTGGACGATGCATCAACGGTGAATGTAAATGTTGTACCATGCACAATTCAAACGGATAGTTTTATAGTAGAGGTTATACAATACCTTGTGACGAACAGAGAAGCACGCACATTACTGGTTGTCATATAAGTTGTAATCAACAAGGGACTAAAACAGGAAAATGCAACTCCAACCGTTGTATGTGCTATATGAATGAAGAAGCATAAATTAAGGGGAGTTAGTTAATCAAATCCAACCTAAACCTAGCAGTGGGGAGTTTAAATTATCTACGTTCTATATATGTATGTTCTTACTCCTACCATATGTAGTAGTACTTATGGCTACAAATAAAGTATGTATCGTCTTATATTAAACCTTACCCCGTAATAAAAAGTATGTGCGTCTTGTGTGTGTGGATAAACTCCAGTTAAGTTTTATATGTTATTTACATTAAAAGGCTAGGTGATCTTTTCTATATACTGTCAAATGACATTTGATGCCACTATAATAATAAACTTTATGAAGTTGAGGCATCAAATTTTAGAAATGTGATATTGCAAAGCATAGATCACTACATAGTTGTGGTTCAATTTAATGTGGTCACTAATGTGGCATATGCCACATTAGATGTGTGTTAGTTGTCCCTTAACTTTAATTATTATCTTATATGGGTGCTATTTTAATTAGTTTTTATACTACTACGGTCCCTTAACTTTAAAAAACGCAGCATTTATGGTTTGTTTTGATAACTTTGCCATTTTGGACAAATTGTAAAATATAAGAACCCTTCTAAGCTTTTTTTTTTTTTTACGGAAAGAGGTCTGTCATTACTTTCAATAAAAATAATACAAGTCAATATTTGAAGCACCAAAACAAAACCACTTAAACAAACCAATGGTACTAGGAAAACAAAACAACAACATCAGAACTGCACCGATTACAGAGCAGTAGGGAGACCACTGGATGACAGCACCACCACCATAAAAGCCAACAAAAGGCTGAAGACATGCACAAGTAGGCACAGTGAAGAAATATAGATCCTCAATTTCAGACAAGGCACACCACAAGGGTTCCCATGGAACCAAATATCATTTTGTTGTGCGCGTACAGGCAGAGGCAAACTCGTCAAACCAACAAGACCACTCAACCACACTATCACCGACAGAACCAACAAACAATCAACAACAAAAATAAAATTAAAAATAAGCTGTAACAGAGCCAAACATGATAGATGGCAGGTATGCAGGCCGGCTCACTGCCTTTATACCCCCAAAATATTAAAGTCATGCTTCCGGGTGAGGCAGGGACTTCCCGTGCCTCACCAAAGCAATGACCATAGGCAACTGTAACACCGAACCCTCAACACATAGACCCGAATCTAACTGAATCGGTCCGGCGAGCCAACCCCACTTACAGAGGGATAACAACCATCGTCGGCTATGGAGAGTAGCACCAACAAACCCCAATTGACGCAGGCCGCCACTGCCAGCCATCACACCCAACGAAGAAGCCATCCTAGACCAACCCACATCGTCGATAGTGGGGACCCTGCCTCGAGGCAATCCGAGACCGACAGTAACCAAGAAGCTTCGCAAACAGCATCGACCGGATACCTCATGATTTGACCAGTCCGGAGTGCAACCCTATTCAGATTGGAGTCCCAAATGCCAAGGCCAGCCTCCAGCGAACTCGGGAAACACCAGGCCAAATGGCAGAGCCTTCCGACACGAATGAAAGCCAAGGGCGACGGCGCAAGTTGCAGAGCCGCCCCAGTGAAAAGAAAACCAGCGGCTCCTCCGACATCCAGAAGCGGCGACGGTGGAAAGAGGGTTCTTTCAAAACCCTAGAGGTTTGCGAGAAAGATGAAGCATTCTATCAAAGAACGCACCTTTTTTATCTCTCTAAATTAAATACTCATAACCCTTCTAAGCCTTAGATATACTTCCAATTCTACATTGAATTTTCATAAATTTACAGAAACCCATAAAATTGTTAGGGTTAATTAAATTCTTTAGAACCCCCTAACAATCATCCCCCTTACAGTTCTACCATACAGTTTTCCCTTCACCTTAGCCCACCACCTCCTTCACCGGAACACTATTGGAATCGCGAGCCCGAGGCTGCAAAGTGCAAGCCCGAGACAACAAATCGACGCCCTAATGTAGCGAATTGTTAACCTTGGGATACTATTCACAACCCTGGGGTGACGATTTGTTGCCCTGGGATTGCAATTTGTAGGCCCGTGCTTGCGCTTTTTAGCTCTAGACTAGCGATTTTTCAAGAGTGACAAGGCCAAAAGGTATGGCCGAAAGTGATAGCTTATCAGTCTCTTTTCAAAAAAAGCGACACTACGTGTTTACTGGAGCAATGGTGGTGGCCAAGACGCTACAGATTCTGCTATGGGGAGGGATGCTACCCATTCCGCTACCAAAGTTGGTGCTACCATTAGGAGGAGCCACCATCGGTCCGCTATAGGTAGCGGAATAAGTAGCTTAGCCACTACCAATTAAATTTATGAAATAAAAAAATAAACATAATTTCATACAAATTCATCCCACATTTATCAAACCCAGATTCAACCCACAATTCATCATTCATCAAGATTTTATTAGGAACAAAAATAAAAAATACATATGCTATTAGCATCAAATGATGTTTGAAATAAAAATAAATAAATCATAAATTAAAAAAAAAAATCATCCCACATTCTTCCCAAACCCATATCTCCTCCTCATCAACAGTAATTTCTTGCCATCGCCACCGCCACTACCTACCTTAGTGTCGTTATTGCTCCGCCGCATATCTGCTCTTCCTGCACGAAAAAGAAAACGGATGAAAACACTCCAAAGTTTTTTTACAATGAGGATGACGGACGCAAGCATCAGAAAACAAAAAAAATGGTGAAAACTTACCTTCTACGATGCTGGTGAAGGGAGAGGATGAAGAAACGACTCTAGTGGTGCAAGGCACAGCCGATCAATGGCTGGGATAGCGGGTTGAAGGTGGCATTCTCTTGGTAGTGGCTTTTCCGCCTCCCTCATCGCTACTAAGGTCAAATAAACTACATAGTACGACAATTTAGTTGTCGCTTTTAGCAATTGCTTTTTTACTACTTTCTAGTATCGTGTGACCCCGGACATTCCCACAACTGTCCAGTGGCAGTTCGGTGAAGGAGGTGGTGAACTGAGGTGAAGGAAAAGTTCAGGGTTGTAAAGGGCATAATTGTCAGGGGGATTTAAAGGAATTAATCCTAACAGTTTTAGGTGTTATGAAAACTTACGAAAAACTAAGAGTAAAATTGAAAGTATAGCTAGACCTTTGAAGGGTGTTTGTACTTTACAATTTGTTCAAAAGTGCAAAATTATCAAAGAGGATCACGGGTGCTGCTATTTTGAACACTAAGAGATCCCAAAGTTAAAAAGCTTAAAATAGAACTAACGCAAAATTACCAAGTAACTTACACAGTTACATGCATCTATGTGCAAAATTGAGGATCCAAAAACTCATATGCAAAAAAAAAAAAAAAAAAAAAAAAGGGTCTTTGGCTTTCACAACCCCTTAACCTTCAATAACAATTCATCTCGAGATCTTAAATTTTGGTTTGAGCCTCAACATGCCAAGACCCGAGCCTTCAAGGACTTTTCTGAGTTAACCATTCACATTGCTAAGAACACTAAAGGCGTGCTCAACCTATTGATAGTTCGGTCTCAAATCATGATCTCAGACCCACACCTTCACCTTCAATTGTTGGACTCAGGTCGATCCCAATAATTTGGTTCAATCTCATTAGTTCAGATTCAGTTGGACATATCCAAGACCAAGGAAAACTATAGTCCACGAGATGCTCAACCTCTTGAACTTTCAACAGTTGTATTCAATGCAATTCAAGAGTTTCCAAGCTTTCACTTCCAACTAAAAATGGACATCAACAGTCTTGGGGACTCAAAAGTCATTTGCATTCAACATGGAACTAATGTAAAAAGAGAGGTACTTGTGAGCGGTAGCGCTACTTTGGTAGCGGCCCTGGTAGCGTCTAAGCCACTACCCATGGTCCATTAACTACGTAGTGAGCGCGAATTGATAAAGAATGAGAGAAGTTAGGTCGAGACGAGGAACAAAACGTTGACCCGACGGACTTGACCGAGAAGGTGGGAGTCGATGGGCTCAACAGGGAAGAGGGAATTGACAAGTGCTCATTGTAGGCCGCAATAGCTGGGCTAACAAGCGGGATTGGGATGATGGCAGGCTGGGCTTAGTGCTAAGGTTGGGTTAGCGATGGGGCTAGAGATTGGTTCTGGTGGAGTCGAGAGGATTAACATTATCGTTTTAAAAAGTATTGAATACATAGAATCTATTATGATATTCAAAGAACTTAATTGGTATTTTCCCATAAGGCCAATAAACAATTATACGATCAAAGTAGTAAACTGTTTAACGATGTATAATTTATGAATTAAATCACACCACTTATTCTATTAACATACATTCTATATGTGAGACAAGTTCTTATTTCTATCCAGGCTTACATCTACCCACTAACGAAAAATGTTAAATTGAAATATTCTCTTAGTGGGAGTCGATTTAAACACAATTAAGACATTTTTAAATACGAAAACAAATAATAATAAAAAGATAGATAAATATGACAAGTAGACTGCAATCAATTGACTGGTGAATACGTTACACAATTAACTGTAAACAATGCGCATTCTTTAATTAATCTTCCATTTTTTCTCTGCTTCCATACTCAATTTTTTTTCTTCCCGTTATGGTCTAATTTTTTATTTCTTTTTATTTTTAATACATTTTTCTTGTTCTTGACTAATTAATCATTTCATTTCCATATTTTAATTAATATATTTTATTTTTATAAGTACCTTCATATTATTCTAATGAATGCATTATCTCTTTTATAGGTCTAAAACTATTTTTCTAAGAGTTTTTTTTTTTTGTAACTTAATGTAGGAATCCCAGACTCAATGTTTATGTTTTAAAATTTGCATTTGACCTATGAAAGTCGGATTTTTTTAGTATTTTGTGCGAGACAATATTAGGGTAGAAGGTAAAGTTAGAATACAAACATAAAGAGTAAAAACTAAAACATTTGGAAAATGTTCAATTTTACCATTAATATTTTTTTATTGGATCATTTTTATCATTATTTTAAAAATTAGTTCTTTATTATCACTACTGTTGCTATTGTTGTTAAATTAATTCCACAGTAAACCTTAAAATTTTTAAAAATTGACAAATTTGCTCACATTCTCTAATTTCGTCTATTTTTGCTCTAATTTTTGGTAATTTTTTCCATATTCGTGCTCTTTTTTGTTCTGTTATGCTCTTAATATCTGAGTTTTTTTGGAGTTAAATCAGCGCCAGGTTAATTTTTTGTTAATTGTTTTGGGGCTTAGATTTTAACTTTTACAAATTTAAGGTTAATTTTTTTTATTTTCAAAAGTTTGTGATATGAAGATATACCCCGTAACGGAATATTTTAAAAATATTATCCTCGTTAACAGCGTTAGTGGTAAAATGGATAAAAAAAATAAACTTAATAGCAAAAATGATTCAGAGATAAAATATTAATAATAAAAAAGAACCCATTTTTCAAATAATAGTAAAAATAGTTAATCGAACAAACGTTAAGGATAAAATAATATTTTTTCAGCTAAACCATTTGTTTGTTGGCAATTCCGAAAAGATAGTAAAAAAAAGGGATCAATGAGTTGAGGTAGCAGCCAAGTGTACTGTACCCCTAGGTCGCATCCTCGTTGATCTGGTTCCTTGTAGACCAAGTCCTGTTCCACCATTACAGGCCACACCTTCACTTTTCATTCTCCCTACCCTTTGCTTCCACCTGCCCACTTCTTCTTCTTCTTCTTCTTCTTCTTCAAACAATTCATTTCTCTCTTCTAATTTCCTAAGTCCGTTTGTGGTCGTTATTTATTCAAATACTATTAATTAATTGCATTTATTCCTTTGTCCCAGTATTTTGAAGGAAATTAATGCTCTTCCTTCAGCGTTCGTTTCTCATTAAGGAAATTTAACTACTCAAAATCCAGCAGTTTTTTTTTTTTTTTTTTTTTTAATTTTAATGAGTTTTGTAATTACAGGGAACTTGATAAATTTAGATTTATTACGCGTTTTGATTGGAGAAGAAACCTAGAAATCTACGATCCTCGATATTTGTGGTGAGTTCTGTTCTCTTTCATCTGTTTGTCTCTCTGTCTGTATTGCCTAGGTTTCTGACTTGTATATGATGGAGTTTTTTAGGCTTTGTGGTTCATATCAATGGCAGATTTAATGGGTTATGATTCTTGAATCTACTGATCACTGATCAAGTTTTCATTTGTGAAGGCAATCAGCCATGGATGTGAAACCAAAAGCTAACATTACTGCAAGGATTCTGTTTGGTGCTGTACTCACTGCTCTTTGCATCATCATGCTCATGCAGTCACCGGTGATGCTCAAGCAGTCACCGGGATTCGACCCAATTTCCATACCAGTACGCGCATATCTCACCTTATTAACACATACTCTCTGTTCATTTAACTGAATTGTTACATTGATTCATGTTTTTTTTCTTCAGTTCTCTCGACATGAACTCGGGGTAACTCATGTCCTGGTGACAGGAGGAGCTGGCTATATAGGTTCTCATGCTGCTCTTAGATTGTTGAAAGAATCATACAGGGTCACTATACTTGTGAGTTGGTTGATCTCTTTTCACTATCCACTTCTTAAGAGCTTTTTTTTTTCGACGAAATCATGCTCTCTATGTTTCTAGGACAATCTTTCTCGAGGAAATTTGGGAGCGGTTAAGATTCTGCGAGAGCTGTTCCCTGACCCCGGGAGGTTACAGTTCATATATGCTGACCTTGGAGATGCCGAAACTGTATCCTAATGATGCAAACCATAAGACATGAATTGGTTTTTTTCCTGATTGAATTGCACTGAATAGAACAAAAACATTTCCTAGTTTTCCTTGATCAATCATTTCAGGTGAACAAAATTTTCAAGCAGAATGCATTTGATGCTGTCATGCATTTTGCTGCTGTTGCTTATGTGGGTGAAAGTACACTTGAACCTCTAAGGTGTGCTCTGCTCCCACTAAAAAACCAACAAGTATTGGTTCTTTACTTGAAAAAAAAATGACATATCACCATAATGTTTTGCAGATATTATCATAACATCACAGCAAACACTCTGCTGCTTTTGGAGGCAATGGCAGCACATAAAGTGGACACATTGATCTACTCTAGCACTTGTGCAACATATGGAGAGCCTTCAAAAATGCCTATAACAGAAAATACCATTCAAGTGAGATACCAGTTCATTCCAATTTCATCAGTTTCAAATGCTTCATATACACCAATTCATGTGTGATATGTTGTTGAACCGTTTGATGCAGCTCCCGATAAACCCGTATGGGAAAGCCAAGAAAATGGCAGAGGATATCATCATTGACTTCTCCAAGACCACCAAAATGGCAGTTACATTGTTAAGGTAAAGTTATTCATTCACCAGCAACCTCATCATATCAGTCTGCAATGCTAGATGTAACTACAACATTTGCAGAAGGATTAGTCTGCCGTACAGTCAATGTTCCGGTTGCAACTTCAGTGAAGGACATTGATTCGTCAGTTGTTGCTTACACAGCTTGTCTTCTCTAGGTACTTTAATGTGATTGGATCAGATCCAGAAGGTAGATTAGGTGAAGCTCCACGGCCAGAACTACGCGAACAAGGGAGAATATCTGGTGCTTGTTTTGATGCAGCTCGCGGGATTATCCCAGGACTCAAGGTTTCTTTCTTCTTAACCATTTACTCCCTCCGTCCCAGTAAACGTGATACATTTAACTGGGCACGGAGATTAAGAAATATTGTTGATTAGAGAGTAATAAAGTAAAGTAGGTATATAAGACAAAAATAGCTTCTTGGAGTTGGGAAGGAAAAAGAAGGGTAATAAGGTAAAATTGATGTAAAAATGTTTTCTTTTTAGGTAACGGATTAGTTTTGAAGGGACAACCAAAAAGGAAAACGTATGAGTTTTGTTGTGACGAGGGAGTAACTTTTTTAAGCAGCTCATCATGTCAGTTTACTGAGCATACTCCGCCGGTCTATTGACTTCAGGTCAGAGGAACAGATTATAAAACCAGAGATGGTACTTGCATAAGGGACTACATTGATGTGAATGACTTGGTAGATGCTCATGTGAAGGCCCTTGCAAACGCGAAACCCGGGAAAGTTAGCATTTATAATGTTGGAACAGGGAAAGGTTGGTCAATACATTCTTACACTCTTAGAGCTTCATGAACATTGTTCCTGCAGACCAATGTCGCAGCTTAAGATCTTCAATGGTTTCGATTGCAGGTAAATCTGTGAGGGAGTTTGTGGAGGCGTGTAAGAAAGCCACAGGAGCAACCATTAAAGTTGAATACCTGAGCAGACGGCCAGGAGATTATGCGGAAGTGTATAGTGATCCTTCTAAGATAAGGAATGAGCTTAACTGGACTGCAAAGCATGCAGACCTTACAGAGAGTCTACAGATTGCCTGGAGATGGCAGAAGGCGCATATGAATGGCTACGAGTCCTCTTGACCGAAGCAGATCGCTGTTCGATTATGTTGTGATGACATTGTTAGCCGAAAAGGGTTCTAAAAGACAAGATGAAGAGATGAATATGACAGGAATCTCTTATATATCCGTTCTTAAAGTATATCGACCACCAATTGATGCACGGGATAGGTAAAGACCGAACTGGATTTAGAAGAGACGTTAGTTGAACTGAAAACACATGCAAATGAAATTAGCAATTGCTGGTGAATTATGGCAAGAGAGATCGTACTGGATGAAATTGAGCAGTAGAGCTGTATAGAATGAAACTTTTGGGTTCATTTTTTAGCAGTCATACACCACACTGGTGCAGGTTTTGACATCAAAGTTTTTTTTTTTTTTTATTTTTTAAATGGGAATGTGTATGCAATTGTTGCTAATATGTTGTTTCTACTTGGATATAAGATATAGATTCATGACAATATATGTATTGTCAATATCTACTTAATCGTCCTGTGACGTGCCACATGAATTCCAACTGAAACAATTTAAAATTCAGTGACAAATTTACCTCTAATAAAACGACATTCTCACTTCAAAATGAACTTGAATAGAAAATTTAGAATCCGTTTAGTTATGATGTTTTTTCAAAATTTTCATTTCAAGTTTCATTTGTAAATAGTTAAGATTAGTTAGAAAACCTTGTTTTCATAACTTTAGAAAACTCTAGTGCTAAAATGGAGAATTTTATTTTGAAGTTCTTCATTTTAACACTAGAATTTTCCAAAATTTTGAAAATAAAATTCTCTCCTTAATAACTAATTATACATCCTAACTATTTACAAAGAAAATTTAAAATGTAAATTTTCATAACTAAACGAACCCGCAAGAGATTTCGTAAACTTTGATAGCAGAATTACCCTTTTTTGCTTTATCAAAAAATGAATACGCTTGAATTGAATCAACTTTGCAATAAGCTCGCTCAGATCTTAACTCTTTAACATTTATTTACAGAAAAAACAAAAAAAAATCAACAAGATTTCATATTTGTGTTATAAACATGAATTCATGGTATACGTCTACTGATAAAATTACAGACTCAGCCTGCTACTGCTAGTACTAGGGGCTGCTTGAGTATTTCCCAAAGAGCCAATGCTTTTTCCTGGGTGTTGTTCTTGTAGGAACATCTGTAAACCAATCCAGCACAGTAGTAATGTTTGTTAGTCCAAGAACCAAAAGGAATAACATCATAAGAAAGAGCGAAACTACGCGTCGATTTAGGAATAGCATTAGCGGTTGGAGACGCTATGTAGCAGTAGCTTTTAGAGTGATGTTTGGAAAAGCTATCACAACAGTTACTCTAATCTAAAAATGCTGGTTCTAGATGAAGCCTATATGTATATGACTCACCGCCACTTGCATATAGTGAATTATAATGCACTTCACACCAGAAGCTCAGCCAAACATCTGGAAACATCGAAACAAGGACAGGATCATGTTTTGCAGGTCCTTATCAAAGAGTTAGACCTGAAGTAAGAGGATTTTCTAATATACGGTACCAGGTCTGTGTGGGACTCCTACAGCACCTCATTTTGGCCCTAAAATGTGCCAATGACACATATTGATATACTAAAATGCGTCACTGTCAAAAAACAAATAGGGATCTTAACTGCACCATTGTCACACTTTGGGCCTCTACAGTGAGTCCCGCACAAAGTCCCACATGAAACGGGTACCTGTATATTAGAATGACCTTGAAGTAAGGGAACAGAAGAAGACAGGCTGGAACCAGATTCAAGTTAACCTCTGCTAGGAGTCTTGTCTTTGGGCATGATTTCGATGTAATTAGAGTCCCGAAATGAAGTAACGAGGCAAATCTTAACTCCAAACTGCAGAATCAGGAATCCACAAGTTATAAGTGATCAACTAGGAATCTGGAGCACTAAACATATTCCATGATGTTTTATGGATCTATACAATCAAGATTAAAACTAGAATACTGTTCAAAAGAGAATAAGACTTCGTATTTCAACTTACTCGGTCAGCGGCTGCTTGAAGAGTTACATGATCCCCCCATTCTCCGGATCTGGTTTTTCAAAAAGGATTTTGTAGAAAATACGGTTCAGCATTTACGAATACAAATGAGTTATGGCTGATGATTCAGATTGTTGTAGAATTCTAACCTTTTCATCTTCCTCAGGTAGCTTCTGTACTTCATGGGCACGTAACCCTCGTAAAACTTTCTGAAATGCTTCAGCTGCAAGTTCATAGACTCATTGTATTAAACAGAAGAGCTAAATAGTTTTGAGATCCGATTTATAGACGCATAAAAAAGAAAAGTTGACCAAATAAATATTTCAGCAAAAACGAACACCCTTGCTGAAGAAAAAAACAATAGTAAAAGGAAGAGAGAAAAAACAAACAAACAAACAAACAAGGAAACCAGACATCAAATGGAATATGGTGTTCTCTTCATTAAACAAAAACCAAAATAAAGTCCGACTTAGACGGAATGCCTGAAACAAAATTTAAGATGGACTGCAATTTTCTAGACAGTATACAGTTGTTCGCAATGTAGAAGTACTGAACCATCTCATATCAAGTCCTCCATTATCCAATTCGACATACCTGCTTTATGACCTGCTTCCTAACATGCTTATGGTATTCTGGATTGCGGTACAACTGATCTGCTAATGCCCGAAACTGCCAAAAGTGTCCAATAATTTAGTAGCTTTCTTGATAGTCAGAAAAAATGAAAGGAGAAGAAAATTCCAATCAGTGGTACAATCAATCTAAAATTATGTGACAAGTTAGAGGTCAAGTCATAATAGGAAACACACCAATGGGAGAATAAATCTAGCAAAAAAAAAAAAAGCCCCGAATAATACACACACCCCCAAAAAATACGAAGTAAAATACGAATAAAAAGTGTGCGTATAGAGTAGACAAATAAGTAAAGGACATACATACCTGACAATTTCCATCACCCTCAATCTGCAGCTCGGCCAAGTCGTATGTTTTCAGTCTGATCGCAAAAACAGAAACGATCATGACTCGTAAGTATTCAATCTTATGAACAGTAAAATGACAACAGCCAACAAGGAGAAGCTGGATGTCTAGGACATGATCTGCTTGATATTTTAAATATACATCCCCCATCACATTCGTGATATCCCGTTCCCTATATAGTTTGTAAAGAAAAATGGACGACACGAATGAGACGGAGGGAGTATGAATTATCAGATTAGAACCTTTCAGACAGCCGCTCATGATCTAAGGTTGCATCATTTACATCAGGAATCTCCCCATTAATACGTGGAGTGAGCTGCCAACAAATTTGACTGTTAATTGTTAGCACAAATCCAATTGGGTTTTGGTTTCTACAAAACTAATCCAAGCCATTTCATGTTAGAACAGTTCTGAGGTATTCATATTATATTTCAGATTATTTGATATCTTCCACTTGATTTTACTTACAGATATCCTATGTGGATATAATCAATGAGAAAAAAAAAAAAAAGAGGTCATTACATAATCACAAGTAAAGAATTGTTAACAGCATATAGTCTAAGAACAGAAGGAAATTGCTTTACATGGGCAGGGTTGATGCGGATAGTGGTAACATATTTATAACTTTTCAGTTTCGGGTTTAAGACCTAAAAATCGACATGCTGAATAAAACATGGAAAATGGTTTTTGTCAGAACCTGAGACAATAGGAAAGTAACAAAACCATTTTGTCCAAATGTAATCAATAAGTTTCTTAAACATTCTATCCAACTAATGCCCACCCCTAAAACTATGAACAACGGAGAAACAGGAAGGCTTCCTTCCATGTCGGGATTATCATTACCGGAATGGAATCCAGATGGGAGAGTCTCTTAATGAGCGGGCCACCATTTTTAGGACTTTCCTCTTCAGCTAGGAAGCTGGCGATCATTTGGTCATGCTCTGTATCTGGAAAGTTGCTACTCAAACTTGAGCTGGAGGTTAGACTTGCAATGCTGTGGGTGTCACTCATACTGTCACAGAAAGCAAACTGCACAAAAAACCTGCAAAAACATAACCCTAACCTCAAACACTGTGATAGAAAAGTCACAGTATTGGTGAATGGTGACAGAAAGAATAAACATTCAGGAAGCAATTGTTGAAAAATAACACTTCTTATGAATCCCAGATGCAAAAACACGATAGACCATTAAATAACTTTATAGAAGATATATTTATGCAAAAACACTGGAAGCATGAACATGGTATTTCATAGTTTAAACTCTAAACCCCTAATTAGAGGTTTATAGCAGAGTAAATTAGGTTAGGCAAGTAAAACCATACCCAATCAAATGGGAAGAAAGTTAGCGAGAAAGTAAGACGATACCCGATCAAATGAGAAAAAAAGTTGAGACTTGATCCTTCTATTTTGTCAAGTTCTCTATTTTCAGCAGAGAATCCAAGGAATCAGATAAGGAATGGTATATCGCAATCGAATAGAGGAGAAATGGAAAGCGGAAGCTGATCTTTGATTACCCAAAAAGATGGTTGAAATTATGAAAGATTGGATTTTCTTTTTCTTTGTCCTGTGAAAGAAGGTCAAGTAAAGGAAGGCGTGTGGTTTGTTTGTTGGTTTTGCCAAGGAAGAAGGAAAGATAAGTCTGGTTGTTTAGACAAAGTATGGGTCTTTGAGTTGGCTTGCGGAGACTTGGGAAACCAGCAAGATGGACTTCATTCAGGTTTTTCCCGGAATTCTTTGGTTCCTCTTACCAATCTAAAGTCTAAACGAGTAAAATCGTAAATCAAATTGGAACAAAAAAGTACAGCCAAAATGCATCAGTAATCCCTCTATTTTTGTGATTCATGCAAATTAGTTCTTCAAAATTAACTCAGTATAACTTAATTTTAAAGTTGTTTAATGCAGCGAGTTAGTTCTTCTACCTTATAACATGCTTATAAAACAATGATGATGATAAATACTTTCTCCCTTCCCAATTAATATTTCATTTTTTTTAAAATATTTAATTTATGATTTTTTTCATGAATATTTAAATATTTAAAATTAAATAATTTATACGAATATCATAATTTGAAGTATAATTTTTTTAAATATATTTTTACTGATTTGTTTTTAATCTTTTTAAATTTAAGTCAATTGAACATTGAAATAACAAAAAAAAATGTAAGATAAATTGGGGACATATGGAGTATAAAGTATGGTAAGCTAAGCTAAGATAAGGACCATATTTTACTTGTGTGACGGTGTCATTTGGCACTTACCTTAATTTTTTAGTTTTTTTATTTGTTTGCTTCGCTTTTTTTAAAATTTATTTTTATGTTTAATTATTATACAGCTCATTTTTTTATTTTT
>JBBYHH010117181.1:0-14698 GCA_038382905.1 Daphne laureola
TATATAAAGCACTAATAGTGTGAGGGGGATAGGAGAGGGAGCCGCATAATTGTAGTGTGGTAGTAATAGATAGCCGCATGTTTGTTTGAGGTTTGTGATAGGATATAACTTTTATTTTTGTGAGAGTTCAGAGAATTGATGCATGTAATTATTGATTGATATTGATAATGAAAAAAATCCGTAAAATCGTCAAGATGAAAAATATTATATTGTTGTTTATCCGCGTTTCAAAACCCCAACAGGGCCAACCCAAACCCCTAAGTATGACTCTCAAATTATTTCTTTATTTACCTCTCTATCGCGGATGATGGTAAATTTTAAGTTGGGGTGGGGGAGTGTGCTTTGCATGATTAATTCTGAATTTGGGAGAATGATTACCTTGATCAACTCTGATTGATGCCTTGTGCATAGTAGTTCATATTAGGATAATTATACAACATACATTTTTCGATTGTAAATATTTACATTTTTTCCCATAGGACCCCAAAAGCTCTGCTTGAAGCTGATACAGAGAAAATTAACCGAAAAAATGGTTCCATCCTCACCATCGACTAGCTTCCCGGACAATAATCGAAGATCGTTTAGACTTCTTAAACTCGCATAACTCTAGGAAGTGTCCCGACTTGTTTTCCTTAATTAACAGAGTATGTTGAAACCTGACCATCAGGTCTCTTGAAAATCGTCTTCCTATTCAAACCCAAAGTATTGCTACTACAACCGATCATTATTTTGGTTTGCGTGCTACCAATATTAATTACATGACTGTTATTATTTATTATGGAGGTGTAGTAATCTGTAATAGGGATATCATTAATCAATAACGACATATCATGTATGTAAAAATGACGAGGCAACTGGATAGGAGCGAAAAAGTTTCCTAGTTGAAATTGAGTGTCTTTCTTCTTGGTGTGATTAAAATATATTCTCTCAGCAAGCATGTAGTTGGTGCATGCAGTACTAGCTCATGAATGTTAGCCTCCACAGTCACAATTAATATTGTGATCTTTCTGGATATATACCATTGTTCCCTAGAAATGTTCTTTCCCCCCCATAAGTAAATTAATGTTCTGTTTTCTGTTGCAGTGAAAGATTTTATTTCCTATTAGCTGCTTTGACTACAACTGATTTAATCATCTATATTCTGTGTGTTAAATGGTATAAGTATGTTAAAAGGGTCAGTACTGATCAGGTAATTTATGTGGAAATTGGTATATTAATCTGAGTAGTGGTTTGCAATGAAACTGGAGAAAATGGTTTTTTTCTCCAAGTTGAGCTACTCTAATTAGCCTATGCATTGTATTGCACCTTTCAATAAATTTTAATTTAGTAGGACTTGTAATTCGATTAGATCAATTTGGATAATTTTTCAAAACTATATATATGATCCTTGATTATCCTTTTTAAAATATACTTCTATAGTACTTACTATCACTAATGTATCACAATATTTCATGGCAACCATGCATTTATATATATATATATATATATGTTGCAGGTATAGGATGATAGGCTAATAAACACTAGTTTTGGAAATTGTGATCTAAGATAACCTCTAATGTGATACACTAGTAAAAAACAAAACAATAATCTTATTCCAAGTTTATGATGTGTGATTGGCTCCTTTCGTAAAACTTAGGTTTCACCGTATCATGTTTTCAGCAATTAAAAGGCAAATAATACACCAGCCCTAAACTTATGTAACTTAACTCTTGTTCCAAAAAATTTCAAACAGAGTTCAAATGAGTCTCTTATCCCACCACAATCGCCACCCACCGTCTCCTCAGTCGCATCGTCTCTCCCTCACTCTTGTTGTGCCGCCTCTTACTCCTTTGTAAGCGGCGCAAGTGTGGTCTTCAACGTCGATTTGTTGCATCCGATCGAGCCCAGCTCATCCCGCCACCGACGCCATCCTCGTTCCACCGAACGTTGAGTCCTTTCTCCCTACATCTTCAATCTTTCGTTTCTAGCTCTCAGCCGCCAACACGTAGCTTCTTAGAAGCGTCTCACTCCCAGGAGCACGAATCTGCTTTTAATTTTGCCGGAGGACGCATGGAGAGGGAGAATTTGTCACCGACCCGCTACTTGACCCGTCATTCAACTCGACTTAATCTGACACTCCAGCCATCCGTTCCTGCTCTAACCGCCGCCGTCATTCTCGTCTCGCGCCGCCGATCCGCCATGCACTGTTCCCGTCATCCGAAGGTCTCGATTCAGCCATTGTCAAAGCAGGGCTGCCGTACCAAGTTAGTATGGTGGTTGTGGGAGGAAAATGACAGATCCGAAAGTTTGTGGATTTATGGTTAATTTACTCAATATTAAAGATAGATGTTGGATTTAGCCTTTAGTTAGTTGGGTTCTTGAAACCTTGGTTTGGGCGAAACCAAGGTTTCGCGAACAGAGCCATAGTTGTTTAAGTATAATTGCTACACCAAATTAAAACCCAATAATAAATAGTAACAAATCCTCTACAATTATATAGTTATATAATAACTGACAAATTCTAACCTGTATTTTCCAAAACCCAGATTTCCATGATATAATTAATAATTTTACTGACTAAAACAAAAATAGAGTCCACATGCTTATAAAAAATTAAAGCATTTCTCGCATTTCAAATGGTTAAGGAAAATAAAATTCTACGGGAGATCATGCGAGGAAATGGAATTCAAAAGAGTATGCACCTCTTCTACATGCTTTTTTGTAGTATGAAGATGATTTACTCTGCGAGTCAAGACAAAATTAGTCACGTTGTAGTTGATTCAATTTTTTTTTTTTATAAATAATTTGTTAAAAATAATCTTAGAAAATATATTTAAAAAAAATAAATATATTAAATTTTTATTTGAATATAAATTTATACAGTTTATAAATAAAAAAATTAAAAAAATAAAATAATGGATTAAATATTGAAATGAAAAGTGACTATTTTTCTTCAACAAATGAAGTACATAAAGAGTTATGACCGTTCACAGGTTTAACCCGTGTAGAAAGTTCATAACTCTTCCTTCCCTGACAACGTTGCTGCAAGATTTTTCTTTCATTCTCAACTTCGAAAGTATAAACCCTAATAAGCTCTTTCAGGATCACTCCCGGCCGCAACGGGTATCTATCTCCCCGTAGTATCTCCGTCAGGTGGGAAGCGAGAGCAACTAGTGAGTAGCGACTCCAGTTCCTGTAAACCCACTGGTAATCTGCTTTGCCTTCTGATTTTATTGAAAAGCTTAGTTGTGAGAATGGGATGTTGAGTGTGCGAAGAGAACCTTAAGTTCCATTAGGATTTATGTCTCAATTAATCAGTTGCGGGATTCATATTTTTTTTAAAATTTTGTTCCTCTTTTCTGGGCTCCTGGTCACAATCAATTTTAAGTGAATAACTGAAACAGCCGGCCTTCTGTTGTGAGACTGTACCTGTACACTACTGTGGGGTCCGTGTACTCATATGATATGTTCTAACTCAGATTTATATGATGTGTTCTAACTGGAATGCTGTTCTTCTAATTTATTGTCATTAGGTGGTTCAGATGGCTGGTAAATACAATAAGGGGAGATTTCGAAGGGGGTCTCAAAACTCAGTCTCCTCGAAATCAACCGTTCTATCAGATTCTGTTTTACCTTCAGAGTCTATTTTAAACAATAACGGAACTACTTCTGAGCCCCCTAAAAGTGATGCAGCAAATGAAGTGGCCACACCATCCAATTCAACTATAGATTCGCCAGAAATTGAAACTGCAAACATTGCACCTGCAACCCAAGTTAAGCAGGGTAACTTCTCATACATGCTTCATTAATGAGATTTTCATCGACTTGTAAATGAATGTTGATATCAAGCATGTCCAATAGAATGTTATGCCGATGCATGCCCAATATGTTGTTGCATTTTTTCGTTTGAACCAGCAAACGGAAGTGGTCTAAATGCAGGAGACCTGCAACTTTATCCTATTCCCGTGAAAGCACAGAGTGGTGAGAAGCTTGAGCTACAGGTAAGGCCATTAATAAACAGAGTTTCACATTTTCTGATTGTGTCGAACAGAGTTTATCGATCAAATGTAAAGTGTGTTTTTCACATTCCCTCCTACAGTTGTAGCTATGAAAATTTTCTACCTATGAGAGTGTTAATTCGAAGTTCATCTGTCTATTCGCTGCACTTGCACGGTTGCACCTATTCCAGTGTGATTGACTGTTCAATTTTTATGTGCAGTTAAATCCTGGAGATTCTGTCATGGATATAAGACAATTTCTTCTTGATGCTCCAGAGACATGTTACTTTACATGCTATGACCTATTGCTGCATTCTAATGATGGTTCAACATATCATCTTGAAGATTACAATGAAATATCTGAAGTTTTTGATATTACCGCTGGTGGTTGCTCGTTGGAGATGGTTGCTGGTATGCTTCTGCAGTCTTGTTTCCCACTAATCTCATTTTTAGGGGTCATGACTCGGGTTCTGTTATGCAGCATTATATGATGAGAGGTCTATCCGTGCTCATGTACACCGCACGAGAGATTTGCTTTCCCTTGCAACACTTCATTCCTCACTCTCAACATCACTTGCACTACAACATGAAGCTGCAGAACATAAAGGTAAGATTTTATGTCTGTAGCTCCCAGCTGATTTCCACCCTGTTTTATGTTTTGACATCTAAACTGAGAAGCAAGACTAGTGTCTTATTATGGTCTTAGAGGTGGATCATGTTAAGGGATAACTTACAATGAATAAATGTCTTGGATCAAGATCGTTCTTTAGGTTGGTTAACCTTCTTCTGTGTCTACATTATTCGAGAAGAATGATGCCTTGTTAGATAGAACTCTAAACTCAATCGAGACTTACTTTTGGCCAAAATAGACAACTTGTCCTTGTTTCTAAATGAATTGTCTTATTATTATTACAGTATTATTTAAATTCTTTCATTCAGGCTGACAGAATTTACTGGTTTTTGAACACATATATGTTCCAAATATTAAAAGGAAAGGAAACTCTTATCCTGAGCAGATAACTAAGATACAAGAAAAGTGAATGCTATATACTAAATCAATCTGGAACCTCAATGTTGATGCTTCTTCTTTCCCTTTTTACCATTTGTGAAGCATGACTTGTTGGAACATAACAATGGGTCAGTCATATTTTCTATCGTAGATGCCGCGAAAATTGAGGTTCCTGAGCTTGATGGCCTGGGTTTTATGGAGGATGTTGCTGGGTCTGTTGGTAAATTGCTAGCACCTGCCTCAAAAGAGATAAAATGTGTTGAGAGCATTGTTTTCGCATCACTGAATCCTCCACCAAGTTATCGAAGGTAAAACTTGTTATTAAATCATTTTTATTAAGGTTTCTCTCCAGAGTGGATTTATTCTACATGCTTACCTTTTATAATGGAACTTTTTTCTGGCATAGGCTTGTCGGAGATTTGATTTACCTGGACATTGGAACATTGGAGGGTAATAAATACTGTATAAGTGGAACAACAGAGATGTTTTATGTGAATTCTACCAATGGTAATGTACTGGACTCTAGGGCAGCTAAAACAAGTAGTGAAGCTACAACACTCATTGGACTTCTGCAAAAGATCAGTTCTAAGTTTAAAAAAGGTACAACACTAGCAATGCTAAACTTTAAATATGTTGGAGCTTCAGAAAGTTCTCAGATAGCTGTTTCCATTTCTGTAGCCTTTCGGGAGATAATGGAGAAGAGGTCTGCTGCACATCCGTTTGAAAATGTTCAATCTCTTTTGCCTCCAAACTCATGGCTGGGACTATATCCTGTCCCTGGTAAGCCTGATTGACTGGGTTGGCTGGCATCTAATTAAGCTATGAAAGTCTTGGATGGTATCGTTTATCAAGCCACATGGCTGTTACTTGTTAAGTGCTCTGTAGGCTAGCCGGTGTTTACTCCATAATATAAGCTTTATGCCTGAACTTCCGTTTTTCAGAACAAAAATGTGTCATATATATATCTGAATATGCTGTTAAAAGAAAGAATATTAAATAAACGTAAGAAATTATAAGATGTTCATTCTCAACCATCCTTGTCAAGATCTGAAGATGTCTTTTTTTAATTTTTTTTTAAATAGACCCCTTTGGCAATCTTAAGGATCAAATCTCATATTATTAGGTAGTCAAATGATTTAGGAAAGGAGACCACATCACTTTTTGCTTGACCATTTTAGTCTCCTGAACAAAGTAGAAGAGAAAAGATGTTGTTTTATGCATAAGTTGCCACTCAGTTACTTGTAATTGATTATCTTTTATATTTTTTTAAGACCACAAGCGTGATGCGGCAAGAGCTGAGGATACAGTAACTCTTTCCTATGGCAGTGAGTTAATTGGCATGCAAAGAGACTGGAATGAGGAATTGCAATCTTGTCGGGAGTTTCCTCATTCAACTCCTCAAGAACGGTGCATATAAAATTCATTGTTTCATTTGACTCCACTCCATTGATTTCTAATCCTTGTTGTTGTATTGCAGGATTTTAAGAGATAGGGCTCTCTACAAAGTGACTTCCGACTTTGTTGATGCAGCTACCAGTGGTGCCATTGGAGTTATAAACAGATGCATACCTCCCATAAATCCCACAGATCCAGAGTGTTTTCACATGTTAGTATTTCTTCAAGATTTAAAGCATTTCCGGTCTGTGTATATATTATCCGTGTATGTCAATGGAGAAGCAGACATGCTTGCACATGTATACATGTTCATGCATCTAATTATTTACATAAATTTCGTAGTCATATTATCTGGGTGGTAGACTGAGATTGTGGATTACTTTCCTTAGGCTTTAAGTTAGTTTCAGTCCATGCACTGTTGAGTAGTAGTAAAATACAAGTATGTTTTGCATGTATATTTTCAGTATTATATGCCCCTTGTAAAGGGCACCTCAAACTACAGTCAAAGCCACTCTCCCAAGTGAGGACATGTGAAAATATATTTTACTCTAGCTTCTTCCAAAAACTTTTTTATTCAACATTGATGGATGTTTTATGCCAAGTTATAACTTCCTTACATCTGTTTATATTTCTGTTGTGATTTTTTAATGGTGACATTATTATGTTGGATTAGGTATGTACACAATAATATATTCTTCAGCTTTGCCGTGGATGCTGATATTGAACAGTTGCCAAAGAGACATGTGTCAGATGTATGTTTGAGTGATCCAACTGGCAAAGAATCGGCTGTTCTATCTGGGAATGGATCTGTGCATATGCTGGAAAAGAATGGTGGAATTGCACGTGGTGAAAACTGTTGCGAGTCTGTTGGAAGTGATGCCAAAAGCATCCTGGGATCAGCAGAAGACTCTGCTGAGACCAAGATGGCTGAGAGTGAACAGGCTACATACGCTTCTGCCAATAATGACTTGAAAGGCACAAAGGCATACCAGGAGGCTGATGTCCCGGGCCTTTATAATCTTGCTATGGCCATGATTGATTACAGGGGTCACAGGGTCGTAGCTCAGGTGCATTTTAAATTGATTGCATTTTGTGTGTGTGTTTTTTTTTTTTGATTAATTGGTTGATTCTCTAGCCTTGGTACACTTGCTATACCATTTGCCTTGATGACCACCAGTGAATAAAATAGAGAAAGCAGTAAGAAGAAAACACCACTCCTGTCTTCTTCTTCCCCCTTTTTTTGGCATAACGGTTTTAATTGCAGAGTGTCTTGCCTGGCATTCTTCAAGGTGATAAATCAGATTCTCTTCTGTATGGTTCTGTGGACAATGGCAAGAAAATTTGCTGGAATGAGGATTTTCATTCTAAAGTAAGTTCGTTGTCTTGTTTGTTCTGTAATTCCATTCATACTGCGTTGAATATAAATGCATGAGAAAATGTGTAATAAATTGTTTCATTTCTGTATTTCTTTGTGCTTATTCATGATTGCATTCATGCATTTTATATCCGATACGGTATGTATTTACAGGTTCTTGAGGCTGCCAAGCACCTTCATCTGAAAGAACATACAGTCATTGATGTATCAGGCAATATCTTCAAGTTGGCTGCACCAGTTGAATGCAAAGGCATTGTTGGGAGTGATGATAGGTGATTAAAAAGTTATTTGCTGCTAATTATTATGTTGGAGGTGGAGAGCTGTACTCTATTTTGTTAAAGTAATTGAATTGTTGATTTCATCATGGCTGCTACAATTTAGTGCTGCTCACCTGATTTTGGGAATTCAAGAACTCCTGTATGCTAAACTGCAATAGCAGTTGCTGACCAAGTGAGATGAAACAAGATTAAAAAGTAGAATGAGGAAGACCTGATCAATTTTCGAAAACAAGTGACAATTTTGGATTCTGTTGTACACAGCTGCCATACCAGTACCACTATTTCAGTGGAAATCTTACTTCTATGTATTATAGAATAGATTTAGTCGTAAAGTTCCATTTTTCCGTCCTGTCTCTTTACCTTTACACTACCCTAACCACATCTTGTTGATTTAATTATTGAAGCTCTTCCCTAAACTCATCTTATCGAGTAAATACTTTTAATTGATGTCTGAGAAGCGGTAAAGTAGCTCAATACAATATTTTGTTAGGTAAATGTGACTGCAATTAAAATTAATCACTGGGTACATAGATTTGCTTTGTTAATTAACTTCAGGCTTTATTGATTTTTAGGTTGCAACATCAAGTGGTTTAACTCATGTTTGTAGAAGTGCATTGTTGGGGCTGGGTTGTAGTAACGCCTTTACCACCTCATTACATTTAATCTCTACTTTCTTGCTCATTTTGCTACCTTGTTAATTATCAATGTCAGGCATTATCTTCTGGATTTGATGAGAGTCACTCCACGTGATGCAAATTACATGGGGCCTGGATCTCGGTTCTGCATTTTGAGGCCAGAACTAATTACTGCTTTTTGCCAGGTATTTTGGTTACACATTAACAGAATTTGCAGTTAACTTGACCTAGTTTATTTCTCATATGGTTTTGAAAAATGGCAAGGCTCAAGCTGCTGAGGGCTCACAATTCAAGTATAAATCAAAAGCTGAAGCTTCTGCGCCCTCTTCTGCTCTAGAAGTTGGTGAAGGTGTCGAATCAGCTCATGATGAGCCCAGCATAGAGCCAATTTCAAACAATCATAAAGTAAGGTTTTTCTACGGATATTTATCTTGGGAAGCTTGCTTTGACGTAGCATTCTTATTTACCTTTGTTTGCTCTTTTGTAATACAAATACTCCCTCCGTCCCAAAAGTTTTGCAACGTTTATTTTTCAGCATTTAATCTATGATTTTATTTCTATATCATTTTAAGCTATAATTTTAAAACTTATATGTTGAAATGAAAATTTGATGTTTCTATTTTATGAAGATATTTTTTATAAATTTTTTCTATAAAAGAATAAAATAAATAAATTGAAGTCAAATTGAGATCAAAAGTCAAATGTTGCAAACTTATGGGATGAAGGAAGTATATGATATTTTCAAATTTTACATTTTGCTTCATTTTTACTCTATTTTTACAACTTTTCTCTACCCTAATACTCCCTCTGTCCTCAAATATTTGGTCCATTTCTTTTTTCTGTTTTACAGTATTTAGTTTATTATTTTTTTTCATGAATGTTTGGACATTTAAAGTCAGATAATTTATGTGTATCATAATTTGTAACACACCTTTCCTATTTTTTTTTTTTTTGGGAATTTAGTAAAAAAAGTATATAAGATATGTAACTTTAGGGATGTCTCTGCAAGGAAGTTATGTTTCATTTTTACGGAACTTTTTCATACTCACTTTATCTTATTACCTCTAGTTTCCGTTACTCTAACACCTTTCCTACTATCATTCGTTGGGGTTCAAATGGTTCAGGGCTTAAGCTATGTAGTGAAGCATTTCTATCTCCAAACTCTAACCAATGTCTTCAAAGGCGAACAGTAAACTAAAGAACTAAGAATCTCGAAGCACAATGCGCAAAAAGACTGCACGCTTTAATGAAGTAAAGCGCTACACTGTAACTAACTGGGAAAGCTTAAAATTACACCTAACATTAATCATAATCAATGTGTTCCGTGTAACCAAGTATTTTTCTTCCATGGATTTCTAGGATGTGGGTGAACCAGTAAGAAGTGATGTATGCAATCAGTATGGTTGTGAAGCTGTTGGCTGCAGTGATACATGCGAGGAAATACAGTTCAACCCGAATGTCTTCACTGAATATCAGTTGGCTGGGAGTCCGGAGGTGTGTTGTCTCTAGCAATCCATCTTTCTCATCATTGCTTACCTAACTCTGAAAAGTAGTTAACAATCTGTGGATTACCAGGAAATAACAGCAGATGAGGTAAATGTGAGGAAAGCGAGTTCGTATCTTGTTGATGTTATAATTCCAAAATTTGTTCAAGATCTCTGCTCTTTGGAGGTTTCACCAATGGATGGCCAATCACTGACAGAAGCGCTTCATGCTAATGGCATTAATGTTCGGTATATTGGAAAGGTATCATCATAACTTATTTTTTGTTGCATTTTTGTAGTTTTGTCTCTTCCATTTTGATATACAATGTACAAATCGCTCAGTCATATCTTTTATCTATTTATAACATGTGTGCCTATTTTTGCGACAGATTGCCAATGGAACCAAACACCTTCCTCATTTGTGGGATCTTTGCTCCTATGAGATTGTAGTCCGCGTTGCCAAGCACATCTTTAAGGTACTTGATGTTCTCTTACTTATCTAATAGTTTGTTGTCAAGGCTGAGAGAAGTTTCATCTGAACTTCTTCGGACACTTTTCACTTCTTTAGGTAGATTATAGTTTCAATTGGATTTTCGTATGACCATTCCCTTTTGGAATCCTTAAGGTTGTCAGCCGTGCTGTTTTTTTGTTTTCTTATTCTTTCACATGCTCTGTCCTACACTACACGTTATCTATGTTGCCTCAGTGTTATTTCAAGATCCATGTGATTATATCAGAAATCATGGTGAGGCCTTTATAAAACAGATTTAGCTTGTGAAAGGTATAGGAAATGCCCAGCTTCCTACAATGATGCTCAAACATATAATGGTGCCTAAATGAATGGAATGGAAGGAAGAATTCTATCATTTTGGGTTCTTATATTGTTTATAGAATCATGTTGCCTCTCTGGTCTTTTTAGCCTCGAGTATCCTGCTATAAGCCTTCTAATTCAAACAATTCAAACATTACACATTATCTATGTTGCCTCGGTGTTATTTCAAGATCCATGTGATTATATCAGAAATCATGATGAGGCCTTTATAAAACAGATTTAGCTTGTGAAAGGTATAGGAAATGCCCAGCTTCCTACAAAGATGCTCAAGCATATAATGGTGCCTAAATGAATGAAATGGAAGGAAGAATTCTATCATTTTGGCTTCTTATATTGTGTATAGACTCATGTTGCCTCTCTGGTCTTTTTAGCCTCGAGTATCCTGGTATCAGCCTTCTAATTCAAACAATTCCATGCGTAACTATTATCCGGTTGAGTGGTTTTTCCCCCTCCTGTTCCTGTTGATAGTTGACAAGTGGAAACATGAGGAAAATCTGGATTGTCTTTTGTATCTAAACCAAAATCTAAATAATTTTATTTCTGTTAAGCAGATTATTTTATGCAAACTTCTGTCTTTAGTCCTCAAAAAAATTCGGTTCAGCCTTTTCAAGCCTAGGTCTACTTCCTTAGAACTGCTGTAACTATTCCTCATGTTATTTGCTATTATGTAGGATATCATGCGAGAAACAAATGATCATGAACTTGGACATGCTATCTGCCATTTCCTGAACTGTTTCTTTGGAAGATGCCAGGCTCTCGGTGTTTCTAAAAGCAGTGGTGCTCATCATAAAACAAAAAAAGTATGTCCAGCTAATGTCGATGGTGAACTTTTATGTCTGGATTGACATTTGTTTACAAAGGCCTTTGGGTAAACTATGAATAGATCAACTTATCTAATGGTAGATTTTTTTATTTCATATCATGTGAATGTTTATAGGACCAAGTAGCTCATCATACTTCAGCAAAAAATTCTAGGAATCATAGCAGGTTGAGAAGAGTGAATGCTAAGCAGAATCCTTTATCCTATGTAAATATCAGCTCAGAGACTCTTTGGTTTGACATCCGGGAATTCGCAAAACTGAAATATCAGGTATCACCATTACTTACTGTATAAAAAATACGTTCTTTAGTAACTTGAATTGTTTTATTAAACTGGTTTGTAAGGCTTTAAAATTTTATGTATTGATATCATGTTTGAGACTCCGGCTCTTATGGATGGAATAATATTCTGTCTATCAATTTGGCTCGAGCAGAATACCGTCTCATAATGCAGTAAAACAATTTTTAATGTGGTTTCTGGTGTTGATGTAAATTTTTCGTGCAGTTTGATCTTCCAGATGATTCGCAGACACGCATGGAAAAAGTCTCTGTTTTACGTAACTTCTGCGAGAAGGTATTTTTAAGATTGTAGTCTGTTTGAATCTGTTTCTGTTTACAGTTCTGATCAGAAAGGTACACTTGCCTTAGTCTGTTTACAATACTCCCTCTATCTCCAAAAAAATGAATGGTTTGATAGGATGCGGAGATTAAGGTGAATGTAAGACTTCGTACTTTGACATAATTATGTGAGAATTTGGTGAACATTGTTTATCCCATTCCAACAGTTCTCAGCCTTAACTTTGAGGTTTTGTGCTGAGAATCAGCGGAAAAATGAATTTTTACAGAACTAGGAAAGTTTCATTTTCTATATCTAATCCCTTCAATTGAGGGATCCTAGATCTTTACATAATCAATTTCTGATCTACAAGGATAAACTACTGCAGCCTAACCTTTTGACTGCGGTAACTCCTCTGTCACATTTTCTAACAAATTACTTTACAAGTAGAAACTGCACAGAAACGAGACAGAAAAAGGCAAAGTGATGATAGTATAGTAACTTTGAGAGTAAAAAGTTTCTTTTTAAGGAAACTGAACAATTTTTCCGGGCCAGTCAAAAAAGGAACGTGTGCAATTTTCTGCTGACAGGTTATTTTTTCTTGATAAAGAGCTGTCAGAAATTAAGGCTCGTTGATGAGTTTTTTATTTGCATATGGTTCACACAGGTGGGAATAACTGTTGCTGCACGGAAGTATGACCTGAAAGCGCCAACACCTTTCCAAACATCGGACATGTTAAATCTTCAACCTGTGGTTAAGCATTCCGTACCTGTATGTTCGGAGGCTAAAGAGCTTGTTGAGCTGGGAAAGGTCCAATTAGCTGAGGTGAACATGGTCTCCATTTATGTAGTTTAAGTTATAAAAATTGAACAACAAAGTCTCATTTTGAATTTGTTAAATCCTGTTCATGTTTCCAGGGAATGCTTAATGAAGCATATATGTTATTTTCGGAGGCATTTTCTATACTTCAACAGGCAAGTTAACTTATTTCTTGATTTCAAGATTTTAGCTTGTCGGGTTCCTCTGAATATGCTTTTATTGATTTAGGTGACTGGTCCAATGCACCGAGAGGTTGCAAATTGTTGTAGGTACATTTAACAACTATACTTTTAGAGTTATTTTTTTATTTCATTTTTATAAAATAGTGTAGCCTGGTTTGCACCTTTTCTTTCTCTACTGATTGTGTCAACCAAGCGTAAATAAGGTTTGCACTGTATTCCAGTTTTTGAATTTATATTGATAAATTACAGTTGAAATTTCAGGTACCTTGCCATGGTTCTATATCATGCAGGAGACATGGCTGGGGCTATTATGCAACAGCACAAGGAACTAATAATAAATGAACGTTGTTTGGGCTTGGACCATCCTGATACTGCTCACAGGCATGGTTTCTCAATTGTGATTTAGCAATTCTTATGAGTTAACTTGCACGTGCTGCTTGGAAATTGGGCTAACCTCTTCTTTTCTGGCTGCTTCATTTTTCAAATGTGTTGATGCAGTTACGGGAATATGGCTCTTTTCTACCATGGGCTTAATCGAACTGAACTAGCATTACGGCATATGTCCCGGGCATTGCTCTTATTGGGTCTTTCTTCTGGCCCAGAGCATCCTGATGTGGCTGCAACCTTTATAAATGTAGCAATGATGTACCAAGATATTGGGAAAATGAACACAGCACTACGCTATCTGCAACAAGCCTTGACGAAAAATGAAAGGCTTCTTGGTGAGGAGCATATTCAAACTGCAGTGTGCTATCATGCTCTTGCAATTGCATGGAACTGCATGGGGAACTTCAAGCTTTCATATCAGGTATTTGGAGTTGATAGTATTAGTATATGATATCTATGTGTTTGCAAGGATATTAACTTTGTTGTGATTGATTTTGATGCTGCAGCATGAAAAGAAAACATATGACGTACTTGTTAAACAGCTTGGTGAGGAAGACTCGAGGACCAAAGACTCCAAGAATTGGATGAAGACATTCAAAATGCGTGAACTTCAGGTTGATGCTGTTGATGTATTTACAAATATGCATTTATCTACTCTTGATTCGTTTTCCTTCAAATCGCTGGTTATTTGATTGATTGATTCTATAAAGCAGAAAGGTCAGGATACAGATGCAACCACCACTCGAAAGGCTATTGATTTCTTGAAGGTATTAAAAGGAATTTTTGTTCCTGCCTATATGTTTCAATTCCCACAATATAATGAAAATGCATTCATTGCTGTATTTTTACTTATACTTTTCAATACTCGATGTATTTTGTAATATTGTATCTGTTAGGAATAGCAACTTGTATTACTAGTGGGCCAATTAGCCAATATATATAGGCACAT
>JBBYHH010117291.1:0-11479 GCA_038382905.1 Daphne laureola
GATTTCGCTGTGGCGCTCGCTGCGACCCTAACCACAGCTGCAGCTGCGATTATGTAGCTGTGATTAGGGCCGCAGCGAGCATGCTCTCACTTACGTAGTGTTCCTATCACTATATTTTTTCTCCATGGGCTCAATGTTTTTCTCAAATTTGAGTTCATTTGCCTTTCAAAAAATCTACTATATATATACTCTCTTCATCTAAAATGGATTGTCACTTTTTATTTTATTTTTGTATAAATTAAGATTTATCTTTGATCAATAATTCATTTTAAATAAAGTTTCATTATTATGTCATTCTAAACTCATTCTCACATCTCTTAACTAACTCTCTCACTCTTTAAGTAAATGCATTTATATAGATAAAAGTAAATTAAAATATATAAAAATTTGAAAAAATGTCATTTCATCTAGTACAAGTTTTGTTTGATGTTGTAACAACCCACTTATTAATTGAGGGAGTAATTTAAAAACAAAAAACAAAAAAACTGAAAATGAAAATTTTAGGGAATTTTTTTTTTTTTTTCAAACTAGACGGACCCCAGTTTTTCTTCCTTTCTTTTTCATATCAAACAACAAATTCTTGGCCGGGTACAAGTGAATTGCCAGCACGTTATAAGTTACTCCTTCCGTTCTAGAATTATTAAAATATTTTTTTATTATTTTTATAATATTTAATTTATAATTTATTTTTATGAAATTATAGACATGTGAAGTTAAGTGATTCATATGCTTTTCATAATTTACAATCTAATCTTTTTAGATATATTTTTTTATATTTTTTTTTCACTATTTTTCTTAGTTAAATTTTGAGTCACTACAACTTAAAGTAGTAAAAGAAACGTTTCAATAATTCTGGGACGAAGAGAGTATTAGAGAAAAATGTTGATTTTTTTGAAAAATGGAGAGAAATTATGTGAATGAAAAAGATGAAGCTAAAATATAAATTTTAAATTTCTTCCAACAATTTATGTAAAATACTTACTAATTATCAGTAAAATTGGTTGTTTGTTTGTTGTGCATATTTATTTATATATGGAGTTGTGCATTTTCTTATTAATTCCCATAAAATAAGCAAATCTTAAATCGTTAGGGTCCGTTTATTTGTTAAAAGTTTTTCCATTTTTCATTTCTAAATTTTCTTTATAAATATTTTGATTGTATAACTAACTTCTAAATAATAGAAAATCTTGTTTTTCAAATATTAGAAAACTCTAGTATTATTAAACTAGGAAACATTATTTGAAGATTCCCTAATTTAATATTAGAATTTTCTAAAATTTAGAAAATAAGGTTTTTCATCACTTGAAAGCTAGTTATATAATCAAATATTTATAAAGGAAACTTGAATCTACCAAATATTTATAAACATTGTTATATGTGTCGTTTTGTCTACTTTGTCACAAAACTATGTTTGACGAATCAACACCATCACAGCAACCGAAGTAAAACAATGATGGAGTTGAAGTTTAGACAAAAGAATCAAGAAAACTTAGATCGCGCGTTATAAGTGGAAACAATTTGAATCTATACACACACACAGACTACTTAAATCTGTTAGTGATGCCAAAAAAAAAAAGGATGAAATCCATTAATAATGTTCTTAAAAAGGCAACCTTCTCATTAGATTATCAAATGGAGTAATATTCTGTTCATCTTAAAACTTCCAATATAGGAACAAGTCTAAATGAGAAACTACAGAAATTAGCTGGCATTGAGAAAATATATATGTATAACTCTATGATGAGGAGTTATAAGGTAGTAGCCGTAGCTAATTAAAGAAATCAATGAAGGGTGATCTGTGATGAAACCCAGGAAGGCTGCTGGTCTCAGTTGCAGTAGTACTGGAATTATGATCAGCAGCTGATGATGGCACTTGAACATCCAAATCAATCCCAGTTGGGTGCAAAGGAAAGAGATCCAGTGTTTGATCACTTGTAGAGTAGTGTTGAATATTGGTTACTGTTGTGGGCATGGTGGTGCAGCTGGACGTTGAGTAGTTGATAATTAGGTGATGATCATGATGAGCAGGGACAGTGAAGCTACTCAAACTTTTCTTTTCTATAACTCTCTCTCTTCTTACCACTTTCCTCTTGTAGGGTGTTGGGACTACCACTTTTGGTTTTGGGTACAATATTCCCATTCCACCTAATTCTCCTTCTCCTATCAAATAGGCACCACCTCCATAAAAACCTGCAACACATATATACACATCAATTAATTTTGGAACCAATATTTATAATTATGCCTAGCTAATGAATCATCATTATAAATGCTAGCTATATATAGCGATTGAAACGCACCGTTTGGTTGAAGAGAAGGGTAGACGACAACAGCAGGGGCAGCTGCAACAGCAGAATGATGAACATAGCGATTCAAATAATAAGCAAAGCTCTCTTGCTTCTGCTTCTGCCTCTGCCTGGCCTTATGGTTTTGGAACCAGTAAAAGACGTTTTTACCCTCGATATGCCCGTACGCCTTCAGCCGGCCAGTTATCTCCTGTATCTGCTCCGCACTCGGCGTCCTCACCCCTTCCCGATACAAATTCTCTAGCATGTTGATCTGCTCCTTTGTCGGGTTCCATCTCGACGACGAGTTGTTGTTGTTGTTGTTATCGTTCGCTCTGGCAGTGGTTGTCACCATTTCGCCAAAGCAATCCATTTCCATTTGTATCCAAAGTTGGAGGAAGAAGATGAAACAAATAAAACATAAAGTGAGGAACCGCTCTAACTCAATTCCTACCTAAGGCTAATGGAATTGTGGGGTGAGAGAGCAAAGCAAAGAATTGCAGCCCTAATGAGAGGAAAGATGAGTATACTTTTTTTTTTTTTGCATGGTTTGTGTACTATATATAAAGGGCCAAACTTAAAAAAAATTAAATAAAATGAGGGAGGTGAAGAGCTAGGTTATAGAATTAGTGTGGCACTGAAAACTAAAGGTGGCGTGGCACAGAAAAGTCTGAAACTATTCTGTAAAGTGGTAGATATAAATGTTTCTGGAAATATGAATTTTAACTAAGCTCCTATATTATTGGCTCATTTACATATTAGTCCCACTTCTTTATTTATTTATTTATTTAGTTATAGTCCTTCCAGGAGCAGAGGTGCATGCCGGTATATATCTCCTCTTTTTCTTCGACTGATACTCCCTCTATTCCACAAAAATTGAAATATTTAATTTTTTATTTTATGTTTAATTTAATTTTTAATAAAAAATAATTTATTAAAAATAATTTTAAAAAATATATTTAAAAATTAGATATATTCATTTAATATATATATATATAAATTATTTGATATTATATATCAATATATTAAAAAGAAAATTATAAATTAAATATTACAAATAAAATACTATAATTTTTATGGGACAATGAGAGTATATCACTAGCCTTTTATAGGTTGTGAAAGGTACAATTTCCGATCCCGACCTTTTCCTTTCTGTCGTTTTGTCTACTTTGTCACAAAACTATGTTTGACGAATCAACACCATCACAGAACCCAAATAAAATAAGGGTAAATTACAAAACAAATAGCGAGATTTGGTGAAATTTTAAGTTTGTCTCTTCTATTTTAAATAATATGTAGTTACTTCTTTTGAGATTTAGTGAAACCTTCAGTTACCCTCTTTAATTAATTATGGTGTTAATTGACTCATAAATATTTTAGTGGTAATTACATTAATTAACTCCAAAACAGTTAAAGGGTAGCATGAGCTTACCTGTGTTGCAACGGTATGGGCTCGCCTGCGTTTTTGTGGCTTAAGCTCGTCCGCGTCGTGACGGTGATCAGGTAACAACGACGGCTAGACATAGTGACTGGTTGAGGAGGGAGAAATGAGAGAAACAAGATCTTAGGTTTGAAGTGTTAAGGTTAGAGATATTAGTGACAATAAGAGTAGTTAACCCTAAAAATCTTACGGTCAACTAACATCACAAACAGTCAAACGGGATAATTGAAGATTTCACTAAATCTCAGGAGGGTAACTGCATATTTTTTAAAATAAATAGGGCAAACCGAAAGTTTCACCAAACCTCAAGGCGGGTCTTTGTAATTGACCCATAAAACAATGATATATAGAGTACTTGAAGTTTAAAACGTACAGAAGAATAAACAAATATTGTTATTGTTAACTAACAGTATAATTGTGTTGTTTAAAAATTTGCGCGATACGATTTGCATGGATGAGAAAAAATTGAAGTTGAAATTTATAAATGAGAGTGGAACCTTATTGTCTTTAATCAATTCATAAATGATGTTAATTGGTTTTCAGGAAAAAAACTCCAAATGAAAACAAATAAAACTACAAAAGCTGATCATTATGTACTATAATTTGTAACCCCCTACCAAACCAAACGGGCTGTTATCATGATCTCCCCTAATAATCTATGTGACAAGAGCCCTAATTATTACAGTATATAGTTAAAGAAATCAATGAACGGTCTCTGATCAAACCCAGCAACGTTGCTCTGATCACTTGCAGTACTGGAAATTTCCCCAGCTGATGGCACTGCTCTAACAGATTGATCATCCAAAATCCCAGTTAGGTGGAAATGTTGCTGTTGAAGGTTGAGTGGTTAAATAGATGATGATCAAGCCCATGTACAGTGAATATACCTTTGTTTTGCATGGTTTCTAGTTTCTACATGACTATACCCCAAAAAATGCAAAAATAGTCCTATAACTTACAAATTTGACATACATCTCACATCTCCTTAACATTCAAGTTCTAAAGCTATCTTCAATCTATTATTACAGTCCTAAAAGTTTTATCACTTTAAAGAACAAGTCCTTTTTCTTTTAAGAAATTAACGTTTCAATCCTAAAATGGAATATTCCATGTTTTCCTTCTGGTTTCCTTAAACTCCTAAACTTTTGCTACTTTTACTTCAGAAATTCAAAAAATCATTTTTTTCAGCCTGAAATTAAAGAAGCTTTCTTCACCCTTTCTTTTAAGCATTTTCAAGCCTGCAGATTTATAAAATTACTTCCAAGGTACTTTTCGGTTCAAATTTGTTTCTTTTAATTTTTCTTTCTCTATATTGGTTTGAGTCTCATTGAGCGAGTTAACAAGTTAAATTAAAGGACTAAAGTGTTTGAACTCACATAGTTCAAGAACTGAGTTGACACATTTTATAGTTTATGGACTAAAATACGCGAGTTAATATAGTTCAGGGGACTAGCTATTTGATAATTAAGCCCTATAGTTTTTGTATCTTCTGGTCTTCTTTCCCTTTTCTCATATCGTCTTTCCCTATATTTCTCATAAGATTTATTCATTTTATGTCTCTTGTTTTCTTTCTCCAAACTAGGTTGAAGACCGTATCCGTACTCGGAGCAAAAATTTCTAATTTCTTTTCTCCGTGATCTAGTCTTCCTCTTTTAACTTGTTTTCTCCATTTTAATCCATGACACATTTTAATATGTGTGTTGTCCTTTATTATTAATGTCTCATTTGTGTTTAGTGTTTCTCATTTAACGTTGTTCTTGTTTACTTGCCTAGGTTAAATTTGGTATAAGTTGGTATAAAACAAAAGTTTCTAGAACATAGGTCTCATAATGTACTTTCTTGAAAACTTTGATAACCTGAAATTCTGCTTAATTTTTTTTAAGATTGCTTTGTTAGATTCTCTTCGGATTTAGGAGGTTGATTTGTGAAAAATTAAAGTTATAGGACTGATTTATTGAATATCATAAACATATAGGACTAAAATTGTCTTTACCCCATGTACTATATATGGAGAATTGTTTACATATATTGAGGACATAAAGGACTTGAACAAAAATTGAGGGAGGCGAAGCTGTTAGAGCATTTTCAAGAGTTTCTCTAAAAAATTCTCTAAAATAGAAAGATAAAAGCTATATTCTCCAAAAAAAAATATTGTTCTAACTCCAACAGCTTCTCTATTTTGAAGAATCATGCATTTATTACAATAATAAAATATTATATATTTTTGATTAATAATTAATAAAATATTTGAAGAGTGGAGAGAGGAGAGAGAGAAATATATTTAAACCAATAAGAAGTAGTTTAGGGAGAAGAGAGAGGAGAGAGGTTTACAAAAAGTGAATTTGGGGAGCTCTCCAAAATTTGGAGAGTGCTCCAAATTTGGAGAAGACTTCTCATTTTTTCCCCCTTTCTCCATTTTGGAGAATGAGATGGGGAAGCTGTTGGACAAAAAAAATACTTAAAACTCTCAAAAAATGAGCATATCAAGAAAATGGAGAGTTTCTTGAGGATGCTCTAATGTACTCTTTAAATATATTTCACCTACCCACAACTATAACTACAACTATTACAACCCCACAAATCACAAACGCCTCAACTACACCAATGATCATATTAAACCTAATCAAAGGTATACATTAATCAAGTTGAACAAACGGTAAAAAAAAATAGATATCGTCTAAATCGCGCGAAGCACGTAAGTCTCAACTAGTAAGAGTAAGAAATTGTAGGTTTCCTAAAGCTTGAAATAGTTTTGAACCCCTTATATAATTATTATTATTTTTTAACCAACCTCCTACGCTAAACGGTGTCGTTTTAATCTAACAGAAACATAACTGGGTCGGTCATGTTTCTCTCATTTTTAGGCCATTAATATTTGATAAAAGAACCCATTTTGTCATTATTTTAAAAAGCCTTTCGGTTTTACCACGAATTTATGTTTTGTGGATTTATTTTACCACTGAACATTTTTTTTGGACTCATTGTATCACTATTTTAACTAACTTGTTAATATTCTGAAATATTCTGTGTTACAGTAATTATATGTGGTTTTTTATTTTTCAAACGTGGCATCCAGGTCAGACCCTTCCATTAATATTAGAAGAAAAAAAAAATATGTGACCCCTACTTTTTTAATTTACTTAGCTTTTTAACTCCAATTATTATCATCTCTCCATCAGTACTATCCATCTTCCCCGCCAACCTCCACCATTGTCACCACCGAAGAGTTGCCGGTGCACAAAAATCATCGTCTTTGTTTTCTTTCATCTACCATTTGCAAAAGCGACGAGAGATTCAAAACCTTAATCAACTGGTTCTGATTTCAGATATCTCCAACCTTCCAAGCAATTGATTCTAATTTCAGATATGGAAATGGATATTTCGTTTGGTAGTAAAAGAACATAGTTTTCTAAATCTGCCACCATGAAGATGGAGGCGGAGATGAAGGAGGAGGAGGAGATTCTGAGATGAGCTGGTTGGTCAGAGGGGTTTAGTCCCATTTATTAACCTATTAAACTATTAATTTCATTTAATGGCCTAATATTATAATTTAATGTTACATGGTATTTTAATCCCATCTAAGTGGAGGTCCCATCAGCAACAACAGAAATGTCATTATGGTATTTTTAATAAAGAGTGACGAGCAGAGTTAAAAAACATTAACGATTCACGATAGTGATAAAACCAAATCACATTTTAAAATAATTATAAAAATACATCTTTTATCGAACATTGATGGCAAAAAGAGATATTTTCTCCGTTTGTAGTCTCGCCCTCTCTTCTGCTGCGTTAGAATCCGGGCTTTCAATTCGGGGGAATAAAGGCGCGAGAAACACTTCCCTGCAGTTCCTCTTCACGTAAGAATTACTTTCTCATTTTGGTTTTCGATTCTGGTTTTCCGAATTGCGAGTCATCTTTTGTTCTCTTTCTTCCTGCTGGTGATTGGATCATTCAGGTTGGTTCCCGTTCTAGGGTTTATATAATCGAGTTCTGGAGATTCAGTTGGTATCCTCTTATTTTTTTGGTGGAATTTTACAGATTGGAGGATTCAGTTGAGACATGGCGTTTTTTGGGGGTGGTGGTGCTGCCAAAACAACCCCAAAGCTCAAGCACTACGGGTTAAGGGCTAATTCTTGTTTGGTCCCGACCACCTGCTGTACGCCGCTCGATACTGATGAGCCGACTGGAGAGCCTGAGTCGAAGGTCAACAATTCTAAGAAGAAGAAAGAACGAGACCCTCTTTCTGAGTCTGCTCCGTTCAAACAGGCCAAGACACGCGGCCTTTTCGACGATAGTGTTCTTACCTTCATCGATGAATGGTTCGACCAGGCTAAGACCAAGGGAAGTTTTATTCAGCAGCAGTTGAGTGGTCAGCCTCTGTACACGAATATCACTTATTTTTCAACTTTTACTCAACAAACCACACACACATACACACACTTGCTCTTACTCTGATCTGCTCTCAATTATTTCGTTTCCAGATAAGGAGTGGAGCAAACAGTTTCTAGATGCGGCCTTCCGCGGACAATTATCTCAATTAAAGAGTAATACTGCTAAACTTCCATCTGAATTTGGATTCCGGTGACGAGATAATGGTGAATTAGGGTTAATTAGTATCTCTAGGAAAGTTTCAGGATTTGAATTTATCCAATCCTGCATCTGCAGGTTTGGTGAAGGAGCTGGGCGAGCAGCAACAAGATGTAGCAGCCACACTCGCCCAGATGACGGATAGATTGGGTCATAATGCTTTGCATTTGGCCTGTGACAGGAAAAATGTTAAAACGTGCCAATATCTTGTCCGGGAGGTCAAGCTGGACCCTAATATTACAGATAGTTCAGGTGCTTTTTACGACGAATCTCTTATTTATCAGTCTTTATCTTTCTGTCATTATAATAATTAGATGGTTGTAGGTTTTATTGATTCCATTGATTACACAGGTTACACACCATTGGTTTATGCGTTTGGTTCCACGGAAATTGCTTCACTTCTGATTGAAAATGGTGCTGATCCTAACGCTGCAGTCCACACATATGCTGCAAATAGTAAGTTGCAAGATAATTACGTCATTAATGGGCTGGTGTTAAATTTTTTTTTTCTTGGTAAAGTTTGTTGCTGGATAGTGGAATTGAGATGTTTATTTGCTTGATTGAATGTAGGAGTGTATCAGTCTCCTCTGAGTTATTTGCTTTCAGAAGGTGCGAGTGTGAATGCAATATTTGGTGGGCTCTCGCCGTTACATACAGCTGCAGCTGCTGGGGTGAAGGATAATGTTGAGACTTTATTAAAGAATGGTGCCAATGTGAGTTTGATTGATGTACACTTGATATTTTAGTTTCCATAGTTATATCTGCGTAATTTCTTGCAACTAGAGTTGTTCCTTGGTTTCTTTATCCTACATTTTTTCAGGAAAAAAAAAAAGAAGAGAAAAATCCACTAATTAATTGAAAATTTGAACTTTTCTCCAGCCGAATGACCCACACTTCATATTATCACCCTTGATGATGGCTTCATTGTCATTGACACCCTCACTTGAGTGTGTGGAGATGTTACTGGAGGTATTACTTTCACCCATCTACATTACTGTTTGCACCAAAATTCTCGACTCATTTGACTAATAATATCCAAGGCTTTTGAACTTGTGATTCTTAAATCAATTTTGAAATTGCTTTTAGGCTGGAGCTGATCCAAATACCAATACAAGCGGAGAGACACCTCTGCATGCTGCCGCTGCGGCTTCTACGGGATGTGCATCTGTGATTAGAAGCCTTTTGAGTGCAAAAGCTGATCCAAATGTTACTAATGATGTAAGTAACTGGCTCTTGTTCAGTAATTGTGGTTTTTTATATTAAAGTTTGTTGGTTATCAAATGATTTAAGCCCTTGTTCGGATGAGCATCTTGGTGTGCACTGGACCCTTTTGAGCACCAAACACAATCACGCTGAATTGTGCTATTTGGTGCAGTCTACTAAAATGTAGTTACTGAATGGTTTATTTACACGTGTTTTCCCGTGTTTTACTCACAGCAGTTTTCTAAGTTTGAGTTAACTGTATTGTCAGCACAAAACCATTGTTTTCTCATTTTCTCTTCTTAACTGACCTTTGGTATGTGGACGGTTTAATCTCGCACCTCTGTTCTTAGTTCTATACAAAGCAGTGTACTTTTCATGCAGTCCCTGCCTTCCTAAGTTCAAGTCCTCTTTGAGCAGAAAGATTAACATTCTCTTTCCGAAATTGACCTCTTATCTGTGGAATGTGGATGTGAAGCTTGCTTGCTTAGGTTTCTTAAAACCTTTTTTTTTTTCCTTTCCCTTTTTTATTAATAGATTGGGTTGGTGCCGCTTGAGGTTGCAGCTGTAGTAGGAAATGAAGAGGCCGTTAGGCTTCTCTTCCCAGTAACACAAAGGATTCCTTACTTCCCAGTTTGGATGCCGTCAGGAGTACTCTTATATGCCAACTCAGCAGAAGCAAAAGAAAAGGTGCACAACTTGTCTCATGTAATCAAACTTGGACTGTTACAAATACTAGAGTTTCTGGTACTTGGTCTCGTTGTTCTTTCCTTTTAATCTGTTTACAATTGTTGTGCGTCCGTCCTGTGTTGTAGAGGGCTTGGAAGTCGAGGGAAAAAGCTACGACCTCGAAATTAAAGGGAGATGAGGCCTTCAAGAGAAAGGATTATGCTCATGCTGAATATTGGTATACAAAGGTAAAATGGACATTTTTTTAGCAGTAATATCTTCAGTAATATCTTCACCTGTTCTTTTATTCATTCTCATGAAATTCTTGACTTGCGTGTTAACTTTATATTCATGTTTGTGTGAATTCTCATTGCAGGCTTTAGAAGCAAGTTATGGACATTGTCGTTTGGGGGTAAAATGAATTTTTTTTTCCCCGTAATATTTTTCAGTAGTCTTTTCTTCGTTCTCATGAAATTCATGACTTGCGCACTAACTTCATATTAATGTTTGTGTCAATTCGTTGCAGGCTATAGAACCGAGTCTCTTTCGCGATTTAGAATCAAGTTACTTGAAGGGGGGTGATTTTACCCGTACAGAGTTACTTGGATATCGAACCCTGTGTTATGTCCATCTGAATCAACTGAACAAGGCAAGAGATGATGTTAGAGTTTTTGCAAGACCGCGCAGACCAGAGGGGTACTATCTTAAAGGTGTGATATGTAGGATGATGAAGGTATGTGCCTGAAATCACTCTCTTTCTTTGTTTGTGTTCTTTAGTAACAATAATTTCCCTCCACCTTTTTCTCATGAATTTTTCTATCCATCTTTGGAAAACTCGAACTTGGTTTTGTTTAAATTTCCTTGAAAAGAATGCTGCTACCTTCATGTTGATTTCTAAACTGATTATGCATTATTTCCGATCCCTGTTTCAGGACTTCCGTGAAGCTGCGGATTCATTTCGTGAAGGCTTGTCACTTGATCCCGAGAACAAGAAGCTTAAATGTGCATTGCAGTAAGTACTCCTCCTCCTGTGCACCATTTTTCATCTTTTACATACCTAGATAGATAGCTCATTGCCTCACTCTTCTGGTTTGGTTTGCAGAGAATGTTATGAGGAGATTCAGCGGCCTAATAGAATGTTGTCTCAAGTCGAATACCCCACCCAGCTGACCATACACACGTTCTCGTTCTCGAGCTTTGATGAAATGTGGTCTCCTCGAAAACCTCGTTGATGGCAGGTCCTGTAAAAGAACCAAGTTGACATTATTTTGGGTAAATGGTTTCGGATATATCTGAA
>JBBYHH010117402.1:0-14691 GCA_038382905.1 Daphne laureola
ATGATGAATGGAGTTCCGCTAGTTCACCAGCCGCCGTAAGATGAGACGCTTCCGCACAGTAACCCGTTCCGGCAAAAAGGGTATCACGGTGGGCGGTGGTGACACCAAAGCTGTTTCGAATGTGGATAATTTAACTTCAAGTATAAAGCGTAATTTATTTAAATGTTGAAAGCATAATAATAATTTTTTAATAAAATTTAAACTAAATAAAGAAATATTTTAGTAACTAGTATTTCTTATTGGTTAAAAAAAAGACTTTGATAGGATAATACAATTGGGTAAAATACATTTTTAGTCCATTACTTTTGATGTGTATCCTATTTTGGTCTCATTCAGAGAATTCGTCATATTTTAGTCCTATAGTTGTGGTTTTTTGTCCTATTGTGGTCCTTCTACAAATTTATCAGTTAATTTTTTTGTTAAGTATGAAAATACCCTTACTTAATTACCAACTTATTCCTTGAACTTATACAAATATTTCAATTTTACCTAAAAAGTTCAATTTCTTACAAACTAGTAGTTATTCAAAACTTTTCAAACTTCATTGCCCACCACACCACCGGACAACCGCCCAGCACTGCGAGACCACCGCCCGCCCGACCACCACCGAAATGCACTGGCGACGCCATAGATCGGGACTGATAATTATGCATTATTGATATATTTTTACCTCTATACACATGTTATTATTGAAGTTTTGCTAGTACTTAGTGTAGGCACAAGTGTATTTTACAGATATTCCATGTCAGACGCCGAAAAGGGTGAATTCTGGTGTAAAAATGCATTAAAAAGTAAGTGGAGAACCAAACTGTAAATTTGGGAAAAGTTCAGGAGGAAGGGAATGAAAACTGGCCAGACGAGGGTCAGGCGACCCAGTGGCTTTTGGCCAAGTGATCCCCCGGCCCGTTTTCCCACAATGACAGGGGGCCGAGCGAGGGTTAGGTGACCCTGTGCCTTTTGGCAAGGCAGTCGCCCGACCCACTTTCTCACTTTTTCTTGAACTTAAAGAAGGTGCAGAAGAATTAGAAAAGCTATCTAATTTCCTACACCCACCAAGTGTTTGATGAAATATTTAAGAAGATTGGATGTTAGTCTAGCTTGGTCACATTTCTCATTTTCATTTCATATTAGTCTAGCACCGTAATTCGACGGCCTAGGGCCCTAATTCGGCAACCTAGCTAGGACTGCAATTTGGCAGCCCAAGGCCTTGATCTGGTGGCCTAGAGCTGCAATTCTGCGGTCTGGGGCCCCAATTTGGCGGCCTATAGATGCGATTTGGCGCCCCATGGCCCTGATATGTGACCGCATGATTTTTTTATGATTCCCGACATTTCGGCGGTGATCCGACCAATCATCTATGCATTTTCAAGTCTGCCTCCTCTATCACCTTCCCCCACTCCTTAGCTATGCTTTCAAAGTTACTTGTGTTCCAATCGTAGAGTGGTAACCATTAACCACACTAGCTGGCCTGCTCGTGTCTCCTCCAACATTGTCAACCATGGTTCTAACTAGTCAAACCATCGCATGAGTGTCTCATGACTGTCTCGCAACATCTTGGTCTAACATTCTACAAAAGGGCATTCGAGTAGGTAAGGTAGGCCTACGATATATTTTGCTAAGCAGTCCAGAAAACCATTGTCTCTTAGAAAATTTACTACATCATTGAGAATCTCTCCATTTTTTACTTCCTCTGAGGCACAACAATTCAACCATTCTGCTTCATCCTCTCGAACAAATGCTCACATGGGTAGTGGTATTTTCCTTCACGAGACTGGTGGTTCTAAGGGTTTCCACTTGGTTGAGAAGAGTGGATCGTCTTTTTCCTCAACTTTGCTGAAATAGGAGCACCTCTAGCCTCTATCTTTTGGAAGTTCGCAAAATTGAAGACTAAATGCTTGCATCCAACCAACATTCCATTGGTCTTAGCTTCAAGACTTGTTGCATCATTCAACCCTTTGAATCGAACAAATCCAAAGCTCTTACCATTTTTTGTTTTCTTTTGCGGAATGAAAACCATCCCAAACCCGTTGAAGAACATCCAAATATCTGCCCTAACCCAAGCCTCTTGGAAGTTGGTGAAGAAGAAACTTGTAGCGATCTTGTTGAAATGTTGAGATGTGCTTTATCGCTTGTCGTTAAGCTTCGATGGTTGATCCTCCCTGACACCGGCCTCCATCTTCTAACCAGACCTTCCTGATGATCTAGTTTTCACTCCTTCTCCTTTCGTCTCTCTCTCACCCTCTCCATTTGAAAATACAAACCTTTACATTAACACAAAATCCCATTACATTATCTCATAGGTCCAGGTTAAAATGCACACGGCGTATGCGTACGCATAAGTATTTTGATTATTTACAAGTTTGTCACTCGCGTCTTGTGACCGACATTGCTGTCTTGACCGATCAGCATTAAATGTCGATCAGCATGATGACTTATTTTGATCGACATCCTCATAATAAATGTTGATTGGCATGGTGATCAATATTGATTTACATAGTGATCAGCATCTCCTTACACCTGATCATCATCATTGTCATGTGTGATCAACATTAAATGTTGATCAACAGGATGGCTTGTTTTGATCGACATCACCATAATAAATGTTAATTGATGATCAACATTGATTTACATGATGATCAACATCTCTTACACCTGATCAACATGACTACCTATTCCGATCGACATGACTACCTACTCCGATCAACATTAAATATATGCTGATTTATCCCTTATGTATGCTGATCTAACTCAGATCAGCATGACTACCTATTTTGATCGACATGACTACCTACTCCAATCAGCATTGGAAAAAACTGATCAACATGACTACTTACTCAGATTGACATGACTAACTACTCCGATCGGCATGACTCGAAGCAGATCAGCATGACTACCTACTCTGATCGACATGACTACCTACTCCGATCGACATGACTAACTACTCCGATCAGTATTGATCTGTTGTGTTGCTGCCTATAAAGATAACACACAATAGATCGACATGACTACCTACTCAGATCATAATCGTTTTTCGCAGATTTTTTAAGTCAATTTTTTTTTTAATTTTTTATCGTTTGCAAGTAGATCGACAGAAACGACGGAAACGTCATGGAGTCCGATGGAAAACCTCGCTGGAGACACAGTGACATATTTTGATGGTGATTTGCTTGTTGAGTTGTGCTTCATAACAGTTTCAGAGCTAGAGAGACCGAGTGGAAGCTCCGCCGAATATTACGGCGATCGTTACTGGCGAGATGGACCCGCGGTGACATAAAATGTAATTATTATTACATTTTATACGTAGAGTCTACATAGTGCGTATCATATACCTATTTTTAATTTGCAGACCAAATGAATGACTAGACACAATTTCTTTTTCTTTTTTCTTTCTCTCTGTCTCTCTTTTTTTGTATAAGTTTTTTATTTGCCCCCCTCTCTTTTTGATTCCTACAGAAAGGGACACAGATTAAGTGCGAAGTAGTTGAAAATTGAACATTAAATCACGTACGTTTTGCAAGGACGAAACAGCATGTGTTTCGGCCACAACTGTTTTTTCGTAATTTATTCACAACAAAAACGATGGATGAAACTGTTGTGATCAAACGTGTTTAAACAATCTTAATCAAGCTTATGATCAAAATTCATGGATTGTTGTCGCATTTGTTTGTTTGTATACGTTATGTTTTATCTCGCCCAAAAAGTACTACGTGAACTTTCTTCTCTGTTAGTTCGAAAGAGAGAAAAATAAAAATAAAAAGGAAAATGTACAAGAAACAAACGCTAATGCAAACTTTTGAGATGGTTTTTGAACTAACTAATCCCATCTCTAATCAGCAAGAAAGAAACATTTAGCATGCATCAATCACCTTAATTAGTATAAAGTGCGAGAAGATTATCTGTTAATTAGACTTGTTCATCATTAAACAATGAAGACAGGTCACTCTCCATTAGTCATGATCGATGCGTGAAGTTAGTTATATTACACATACACTACATCCCATACTTTTTGCATTTCTTTTTCAATGTTATGTTATACTCAATTATATATTAAAAATAATTAAAAGAATATGTTTAAAAACTACACATTGATCTATACTTCACATTCAAATTATTTTACTATATTCAAGAAATAAAATCATAAATTAAAAACTAAAACCAAAAAGTAGTGATTGATATATGTGACATTATAAGTTTACATATATACATAAAACAAGACCGATTTTTCTACTTCATCCATTTCATTCATTCTTTCGTGTTGCCTCAATTTTATAATCTATCCATCTATAAAAAATTGATTCATTTTTTTATCTTGCGGGAAAAATACATTTAAAAAGTACAAAAATAAATCTATAATTTTCATTAAAAATATTGAAGAAATAAAATAATATAGTCCCTCCATCTCTATTAATTTGATTATTACGTTTGACTTTTGAATACTTTTTTGACTCAATGTTTTATTAAAAAGAATTTACTAAATTTTTTTTAAAAATATTTATAAAAACTATCACATTGGTTTACCTTAATTGTATAAGTTTTATACCAAAATGTTGAAGAAAATATATAGATTAAACACCGGGAAAAAAAAACCATAATTATTAAAAAGTGTTAAAAATGAAACACATTAATTTTTTTAAAGATGGATGTAATACAATGGCAGAAGGTTAGAATTTGCCACTAATATTCATGTGGTGGATAGTTTTTGCCTCTCAGTTTTTTTTTTTTTTTTTGCGTAAATTTGTCACTAACGTTACAAAATAGGTAGGCGTTTGTCATCCGATGTTATAAACTTTGTAATAACTACCTTAAATATTAGTATGATTTTACAACCCACCCAACTTCATCTTGCAACTTCCTCATTTGCTCTGTTTCTGCAAGGTACACCTGCAATTAGCCATAAATTCAAGAAGGTTTTTTCTGCTTCTACCATCATAAATCAGAAGGGAGTTCAGATTTCTATTTTTTTTGCGAATTTCAAGAACACGCCATCGACAATTTTACCAAATGGGTAGCCCTACATTTCTTTAGCTCCACTTCTTGAAGCTCCCCAACAAAAGATTCTTCATCAATGATACTTTCGCGACTTTTAAGTTGGGAGAGGAAGAGCAAGGAGAGGTGCCCAAAATTTGAGAAATTAAGTATCAATTTATATACTCTCTCCGTCCCTTTTTAATAGTTACGTTTCTTTTTCAACATCTAATTTATATATTCTTTTCTTCAACATTTTGATATATAAAGTTAAGTAACTTATATACTTAAGATAAATCAATGTGTCTAGTTTCTATAAATATATATTTTTAAATATTTTTAGCAAATTCTTTCTAGTAAAAAATTAAGTCAAACAAAAGTTTGAAAGTCAAACGTAACAATTAAATAGGGATGAAGGGAGTATTAGTTAGATTGATCCAAGTTTTTGCTGAAAGGTGAAGAGAGAGTGGAGACAAATCTGAGTAGAGAGATAGCGAGTTTTTAAACTTTAAAAAAGTTAAGAGTTAATTTGTTAATTTTTAAAAGTTTGAGATCAAATTGATTATTAGAACATTGTTTTTTTAACGAAATATGATGGAATGTAACAGAATATTTCATCTCTTAACAGAACGAGTGGTAAAGTTATCCCCGAAATAAACTTTAGTGACAAACGTTCTCCCACTTTAATACGTTAGTGGTAAATAAATGTTAAAAAATTATTTAATGACAAAATCGAACCACCATATAAACATATATATTAATGACAAATTCCGACCTTGTGCCTAATAAAATTTATAAAGGAAAATGAGAAACGAGGAAACGTAGGGGATGGGGTATTCTTGCTGGACCTCGTCACACATCCACACCAAAGAAGTGAGCAACATAGCCACCTGACCTCTCACATAACATGTTACTCTGCATGACTTGTTTGTCATTGAGAATGTGAAGAATGGTCATTTTAATACAGATCAGTCCTGGAAGTTAATTTCCATGGGATTGGTGATTTGTCTCCTTATAATGAAAAAACACACTGCATGCTTTTCAGGCGCCGGCCCGGGCAACTATATGTATAATTTGCATATATGTATTTCAGTGTACCTCCAATCACATTCATGTTTTCATTTTCCGTTACAAAATATCATTGTACTTTGTAAAATGTAGTGTTTTGACTACATGAATTGGACGGAGGAAGTAATAAAATACAGTGATGATATTTGCATGTTATCCACAATATATTCTTGGAAGGTCGTAAGACAGTGAGATATTTTTTAAGATAAACTATCATAAAAACACAATCATTTACATGGTTAGTTAATAGAATACTTCAGATAATATTATAAAAGAGAGAAACATTTATCCACTGACGACTTCATGCGAAGTTTTCTCCTGCACTCCTAGAACCTTATACAAACTCTCATCAGATATGAGGGTGTAAACGAGCCTAGTCGAATCTGAAAAACATTGATTCAAGTTCATGAAAGTTGGTTCAAGTTCGAGTTCGTTAAAAAACCGAGCTTCAAAAACACGACTGGAGCATGACTTGTTTAATGTTCGAGATCGACTCGATAATTTGAGAGTTCGGAAAAACTCAAGTACCTAATTAATTAAAATAAAATAAAATAAGGATTAAGTTGTAAATGATCAACAAATCATCTTCTTCTCTGGGTTCGTGGCTCGTGAAGCTCTGCTCATTTAATGGATTTCTTTCAACTATTCAACCTCGAACGGGCTAGTGAATTAATGGGTCGATTCGTTTTACACCCTAGCTCGAATTGGTTCGAGAGTTGGCTCAAGCCGAATCTTAAATGTTCGAGTTTTGCTCGTTTTAATATTCAAATCAAAATTTTAACTAGAGCTTGGGTTCGTAGTTCGTGAAGCTCAACTCGTTTAAAGTGGTTCGAGCTCAAGCTTGAACTGGCTCGAATGGCTCCATTCGTTTTACACCCCCTAATTAAATATAATGATTCCTGCAAAAATCACATTTGACTGTTATAGACTGAGTTGAGCGTCAAATTTTAAGGACACTTTTACAGTTTTACCGTTAAACTTCAATGTTTTAAACTTTCACCAATCCCTCCACATGTCAATATTAGTTTTTTGAACGAATGACAGCTCGTTTTATTAATAATAAATCACAACAAAACAAACCATAGCTAAAGTAGCAATAACTGACCATCTACAAAACGAGTACCAACACTAGACCAAAACGGCTAAAGCAGCTATAAACAAAGCGATGCCCGCAACAACAAGAACAAACCGACCAGACTCCGACAAATGCTTAAAGATACTTGAGGACACTATAATTATTTTGATAGATAGAAGATCGAATCGAAGCCCGGGCTCGACACACCTGAATGCTCTCTAAGAGCAAATTAGTGTCGGCGCATCACAACAATGCACTAAGAGAAGATCTGGCGCCAACCGAACCTGCAAAGGAGTGACACCAAGCGTACAACACTAACCAAACCTAACTAAAAGCAGAGAAAAAAAAACCAACAAAGCTAGCAACGTTTGAAAACGCAAATAAGGGTAACTAACCTATAATAGCCTCTAAAAGGGTCAAAATGATACTAGCCGGAATAGACCAGGCAGACCCATAGCTTGGACATCCCATCACTTCCGCTCTCAAGGTAGTGGGTAGGGTGAGTCCGTACTCAGCCATGCCTCCTCTAAAAAAGCCACTAGTGCCACAAAACCAAAGGAGCCATATACCATGTCCACAACCAAGAAATCCTATGCAGCCCATCTCAGTGGACCATGTGAACCATCGGTAACTAATACTCCAACCATCTGCAGACCCCTTAACGCGGTGGCTACCAGCCGTAGAGAGGATCGGCCGCTAGCGAGCCCACTGACCATCATCAGAAACGCAACCACCACTAAACTGGATCGATGAATTGCCAAGATCAATCCTTCGTCGTGCCGGCGTGCCGGCAGCAGAGGACAACCATGGGGACCACGACGCGAAGAAGTCGAAGAAGCAGGGCGGCGTGCCGGCAGCAGAGGACAACCACGCGAGAAGCGTCGAGAACATGGGAAGCACCATCGGCTGCGTGCGCCATGGCGGGAAAGGTCGGACCAGTACGCCAGCAGGGAAGCTCGACGCACACCCAGCTGAACGAAAACCTAGTGGCAACGCTAGGAAACCCAGCAACGACGCTAGGGTTTTGCTCGCGCACATCAGGAGCATGCTTTTCTACTAGTTTATGTCAATATTAGTTTATTTACTCTAGATATGTTTATCTTTAAATATTTAAGTGTTTTTTTCTATAAGAATCTCCATTCTTATACACTCTTCCTCCATAAAACATTATCTCATTAATTTGTTTTAATAACTTCATTTTCCCTCCGTTCCTAAATAATTGATTCATTTATTTTACTGTTTTCAAGATATTCAATCTATAATTTATTTTCATGAATGTTTTGACATATAAAATTAATCAATTTGTATGTGTATTATAATTTGTAACATATTCTTTTCAAATATATATTTTTTTAATTTTTTCTTTATTATTTATCTTAAAAACATTTTACTCAAACAATATTACACAGAATATGAAAGTCAAATAAATCAATTATTTAAGGATCGAGGGAGTAGTATTTAAGTTATGATTTTCACTTAAAATTAAATGATTTATATATATATATATAATTTGAAGTATAAATTATTCATATTTTAATATTTTTTTATTATTTATTTTTATTAAAATTTAAATAACGAACTTGAACAGCCAAGTGAAAATGGACAATTTTTTATTTGGCGGGTGGAGGGAGTAGTTGAATTACCTTTGCAGATATTTCTTGATTTTTGTGTGTGACTACATCCTCAGATGTATAGTGTAGAGTATGTATATAAAATGTCAATTTTATTGCCACTTGAATTACTGTGTAAGTCAATATGGTAGTATATTATTGTAAAACATATAGGAGCTAGGGAAGGTGTAGTAGTACTAGTATTTTAAATGAAGCTATTGTAAAGCATGAAAGGTTAATTAGACCATCTCCAACAATTTTTTTTTTATTTTAATTAGAGGTAAAAGTCATATTTTAAAAAAAATAAATTATTTTGAAGAATTATACATTTATTATAATAATAAAATATTATATATTTTTTTTATTAATAATTAATAAATTATTTGGAGAGATGGGAGATATAAAAAATATTTAAACAAATGACAAGTAATTTAGAGAGATGAGAGATGAGAGAGATTTATAAAAAAATGAATTTTGGAAAGGTCTTCAAAATTTAGAGAATATTTCAAATTTAGAGAAAATTTTCTATTTTTATCCTTCTTCCTCATTTTATAAAATGAGATAAAAAAATTATTAAATAAAAAAATTATTTAAAACTCTAAAAAACGAGTTAAGAAAACTGTTGAAGATATCCTAAGAAAGGAACACCATACTAATCGCCCTTTTGTCCTTCTTACGGGACATTGTACTTGGTTACAATTTTCACAATAACCCGCTATCAAAACCGCTTTTCCGAGTCAAAATCCCCGAATGAGCTGGAGGCCGAGATTCCGTGTGTTGATTCAAGCTGTATACTACCAAAAACGCTCTCTCTTTCTCTTTCTGCCTCTTCCCTCTGTTCTTATATATAATCCCCCCCACTTCTCCTCTCATTCTTCACACAGACTTCAACTTTACTTCCACTCTCAATTACTACAGAAAACACACATACACAATATGGAGTTCAATTTCTTCTACTCTTTCCTTCTTGCTTCTCTCTCTCTCTTCATTCTCTCCTTCTTCAAGGTCATTTTAAGTGCTTCCTCTAATGGTGAGGAGAAGCAAAGAAAGAGGCTCCCTCTGCCACCAGGCTCAATGGGGTTTCCTTATGTTGGCGAGACTTTTCAGCTTTACTCACAGAACCCAAATGTCTTCTTCTCTCAGAAAGAAAACAAGTTTGGTCCAATTTTCAAGTCTCACATTTTGGGTTGCCCATGTGTCATGATCTCCAGCCCTGAAGCTGCAAAATTCGTTCTTGTTACTAAAGCTCACATCTTTAAGCCCACTTTCCCGGCTAGCAAAGAGAGGATGCTTGGGAAGCAAGCCATCTTCTTTCACCAGGGCGATTATCATTCCAAGCTCCGCAGGCTTGTGCTTCGTGCTTTCATGCCTGAAGCTATAAAAACCTTTGTCCCTGATGTTCAGTATATTGCGGATGAGACTCTTAGATCGTTGGAAGGAAGAGTTGTCAACACTTTTCAAGAAATGAAAACGGTGCGTTTCGAATTCATACCAAATCAGAGCTGCTCTGTTTAAAAAAAAAAAACAGAGCAATTTTATTGTTGTAATAAAGACATCATTCTTTAAAATGGAAATTTTTTTGGATTTGAAGTAATTTTTTTTAATTTTTTAAATGTAACTTTTATTTTATCATTTCTAATTTTTTTTAAAAAACTGTTGGAGATGCTATTTATGTTACCTAATTTTGGTTTTTTTTTCCTCCTTCTGCAGTACACTTTCAATGTGGCTTTACTTTCCATTTTTGGAAAGGATGAGGTTATGTACAGAGAGGATCTGAACCGGTGCTACTACATTCTTGAGAAAGGTTACAATTCGATGCCCATTAATCTCCCAGGAACACTGTTCAACAAATCAATGAAAGCCAGGAAAGAGCTGGGTCAGATTCTGGCCAAAATCCTGTCCACCAGGCGCCAGATGAAGCTCCAACATAAAGACTTGCTGGGCTCGTTGATGGGCGACAAAGAGAACCTCACCGACGAACAGATCGCCGATAACATCATCGGCGTTATCTTCGCCGCCCGGGACACAACCGCTAGTGTCTTGACCTGGATTGTCAAGTACCTCCACCAGAACCCCTCTGTTCTCCGAGCAGTCACGGTAAAGATTCAACTTTTATTCACTTTTTACTTCTGGGTCAGAAAGAAAAGAAAAAAGAATGAAACTTTCAGTATTGGATTTAATTTTGTGTGGTGTGTATGTCGGTGCAGGAAGAACAAGAGGCAATAATTAAGAATAAAGAAGGAAAAGATCTTAGTTTTGGTGACACGAAGAAAATGCCAGTAACTTCGAGAGTGATTCAAGAGACGCTCAGAGTGGCTTCGATTCTATCTTTTACATTCAGAGAGGCTGTGGAAGATGTGGAGTTTGAAGGTCAGTTCAGCGGCGCCTAATCTAAACAAAAAAATTACTGCCAAGTCCCTGATTTTCTCTGTTTTTTTCATTTTTACTGATAAAATAAGTTTTCCTCTCTATTCAGGTTACCTCATCCCCAAGGGTTGGAAAGTACTGCCGCTTTTCAGAAACATTCACCACAACCCCGAAATCTTCCCAGATCCTCAGAAGTTTGATCCTTCCAGATTCGAGGTAATTAATCAACTTTCACATCATTTTTTTTATGTTTTTTTTACAGCCGAGCCAACTGCAGTTTTTACTGCTTCAGATAATTTCTGTGACTGTTCTAATCTAATGCACACTCTCTTCATGCAGGTTGCCCCAAAAGCCAATACATTCATGCCATTTGGGAATGGCACCCACGCATGCCCAGGGAATGAGCTAGCCAAGCTCGAAATCTTGGTGCTTCTTCATCACCTAACCACAAAGTACAGGTTGGTAGTTAATTTGTGTAGCACTCCACTTTTTTTATCTTTTCACCTTTTTTTGTAAGCACTAAAGCACAAGTTGAGTATCCAAATGACCAACAAGTTTTCCCAAAAAGGGAGAAACTTTTGGAGTAATGCTGACAGATTTTTGTACTAATGCAGATGGTCCTTGGTGGGTGCTCACAGTGGGATCCAATATGGTCCTTTTGCCTTACCCCAAAATGGTTTGCCCATCAAACTAACCAGGAAATGATGATGGGCTTTCAACAGAATCCTCTCAATTTAAGGCCAACATCATCAGATCAGAGGCAGGGCCGCTGGCCAGAAAGACAGTGCTGGACATTTTTATGAGATATCAACATTATTCACAACAAACCAAACAAGCACACCAAACTAAGAGATTTGGATTCAGAAAATTAAAGAAGGGATCTTGATCAAGTGTGCAACTGGTCTCTGGAAAGAGGAGATCATGAGATGATACCATTTTTTACTGTTAATTTCTTCTTTTTATAGATTTATTAATTAGGAACATGGCAGAAAAAGGAAAATCTGCTTGAGCAATTCAAATTAAAAAGGAATGTATGTATGTTGACACCCATTTGGGATTTTTTTGTAGCTTTTGAATTGTTATGAAGTCCGCAAGGCACAAGTTAAAATAGTAGAGCAGCATCTGTTTATTATTGAGCTCAACTGAAATGCCTCTTTTTCTTCTTCTTTTTTTCTTTTGCTAAAAAATTTCTTATAATTCAATCATTTGTACTGAAAGAAATTGTCCACTTTATTTTTTAATAATAATACATATATATATATATATATATATATATATATATATTATTTTTATGATTTTTCTTCAATATTTAAACATATAATTAATATTAAATAGAGTAGTTTTTATTTGTAGTTTCCTAACTAACTTTTTTTAAGATTTTTTTTTGGTGATTTTTTTCTAATAATAAATTGATTCAAACAAAAAATTAAAAGTTAAATGCTACAATAAACAAAGGACATAAGTAGTTTCCCCATAAAAAAAAAGACATAGGTAGTTTCCCCATAAAAAAAAAAGGGAAAAGATCTCATATTGTCATCAATGTTTGGTTATTGGAGTCAAACTATCACTACTTTGAAAAAAAAAACCTATTTGATCATCCTCCTTAGTTTAATGGCTCAAGTTTGTCACTGAAATAGTTTATTGGTCCCATTTTACCATCACGTTGGTAGATGACGTTAAATTTTTTCCACATGGCGTCTTTGCTGGCACTTGCCACCACCAGGTCACCGTCATCGCCGCTGACCGCCTCCTCCAACATACCAGAACTCATCATTCGCTATCTAAGACTGTAGATTGAGACCTAGGGTCGCTGGATCCCAGCCTAGGACCATCGATTCGAGGCCCGGGCTCACGATTCGCCGGCCTTGGACCGTGACCTGACAGCCCTAAGCCGCAATCTGGCGGCCCTGGGTTGGGATCCGGCAACCCCAGACCCCGATCTACGACTCAGTGTATTTATTTCTCCGTTTTAGATATTTTTTGCGGTGGTCCGGTGATGGCAAATAGACTCTATCAGCAAAAAAATTCACCACGCTGGTAAAAAGAAATGACAATGCGGAATTGGGACCGGAAACTATAACGATGATGGTAATATAGGATTTTTTTTTTTAAGTAGTGATAGTTTGGGTCCAATTATCAAACGTTGATGGTAATTTGGGACATTTTCCATAAAAAAAAAAAAAAGACATAGGTTGTTTCAAGACGGAGTATATATTATTCCAAATTCGAATCCCATGTTTTTTTTTTTTTTTCTTCCAGTTTACTGTACTTATACAATTCATCATATTTGGTCCCTAATTTTAAAAGTTTTTCCAACTTGGAACCCCAACTTTCAAAATCATCTTACCGTAGGAATCCCATGAGAGTTAATGGAAAATCCAATGCCTTCATCACCAGAACACAAAATGGGGAACTTAAAAAAGAAGTAGCATGGAAAGCGGTACACTATCCAAGTATGCGCCTCAGCAGGCCTCACAATGCTACCCAGGCGTGCACCTCCGTGGGCATCGCAGGACAGTTATCGCGCACGCGAGGGCAGGCAGCCCCATCAAGGGAGTGCGCAGCCCCTCAAGGCAAGATAACATAGTATCCTGCCCACCTACCAACAGCGACGAAGAGTTGGTAAGAAAGAAAACAGGATCCCACGCTTCCGTGAGGTCGAGATCTCTGTCCCTGAAGCAGTCATCTCGATTCGCAGCCCTCGCTTCATGAAAGGTCGCGACATCCACCGCAGCCCTCGCTTTCAGTCTTTTCCTTTCCAAGTAGTGGGACAGTACTCCGGACTCAGTCAGCTTCGCTCTCGGATTCAGTAGATCCAAAATATCGCGGGGATCCAGATGCCAATCAGGCCCTGCACACAGAGAGGTAGGGTAAAAGAAGAGTCAACAAGCAATACTATAAACACGAGTAAAGCAGTACTTACTATCGATGGGGTTAGCACCCTCTGCAGCGCCGCTACTTCCAGCACCCGCTGGAAGATGGGCCACCTTGCCCCATCTGCGCCCCTCTTCAGTCTGGGACGCAGGACCAACAAAGCCGGACCAGTTCGGCATTACCGCACCCACGGCAGTAGCCAACCCCACCTCGGCAGGCGCAGCACCGGACGGAGGGGAGGCTTTACCACCAGCCTCAAACTCAACCTTCACCTCAGTCGTGACATCAACATCAACCACGACATCAGCACTCGCGGCGACCACCAGCGACTACGCTCCCACAACCACCATGCCCCGCGAAGGGGTCCTAGATACAGCCTATGCTGCAGCCCTCACCGGGGCACGCTTTACCACCGTCGCACGACCAAGCCGACGAGCCAATAAGGTCACGGCGGAAACCTTAACCGGCACACGCGGTGGAGACTTTAGCGCCGATGCCGCAACCACACTCACAGGAGGCCCCTCCTTTGAACCCAAGGTTACAGAGGGTGCTGCAGACACACCTGGCCGCACCTCTGTTGCAGCCTCGGTCGCTCCAACATCACCCCTCGCAGTTGATGACTCCTCCGATGCAGGGGTAACAGCCTCGATCAACATGGGTGGAGAGACAACTCTCCCAGCGAGGACCTGGCGCGCGCCGCTCGATTGCGCGGCAAAGACATCGTGACCGGCG